>ML821845.1:10993-77965 GCA_009831015.1 Picea engelmannii
TTTCTCGGTGATGGCCATTTTCTGATCACTTCAACCTTCTCAGGATCCATCTTCAACTCATTTGTCGAAATTACAAAACCCAAATAAATGAGCTCTGTCTGCATGAATGAACATTTCTTCAAATTAATCAGCATCTTCTCCTGATGTAGCCTTCTCATCACAATGGCCAAATGCTTCAAGTGTTCATCTCTAGTCTTGTTGAAAATTAGTATGTCGTCCAAGTATACGACCACAAATTTACCAATGAATTCCCGCAAGAATTCATTCATCAGCCTCAAGAAAGTACTGGGCGCGTTTTTCAACCCAAACGGCATGACCAACCATTCGTACAAACCCTCGTTTGTCTTGAATGCTATCTTCCATTCATCTCCCTCTCTCATCCGGATCTGATGATATCCACTCTTGAGATCAATCTTGGAAAAGTAATTTGCCCCGCTTAGGCAATCCATCAAGTCATCCATTCTCGGCAGTGGAAACCTGTATCTGATGGTAATCTTATTTATCGCTCTGGAGTCGGTACACATCCTCTAGCCTCCATCCTTCTTCGGACTCAGTACCGTCGGAACAACACATGGACTAAGACTCTCTCTGACCATTCCTTTATCCTGCAGATCCTGTACCTGCCTTTTGACTTCCTCATTCTCCTGGGGTGTCAACCTGTACGTTGCCTTATTCGGTAGACTTGCTCCGGGTATGAGGTCAATGCGGTGACTCACACTCCTTATCGGTGGTAATGAACGAGGTAGTTCATCCACGATGATATCAGCGACCTCTCCCAATAGTTCCTGGATCTCCTTTGGCAAGTCATCCACTCTGGTACTTGTCAGGACAATTCTCGACTTCCTGACAACAAAGAACTGTGGATATTCATTCTTCTCCAACGCCGTGAGAAGCTCCTTCCCACTCATGAGAAGTATCATGCTGCTAACCTCTGGATTTACTTCCTTATCTTTCATCGGCAGCAGTTTATGGATTCTCCCATCCTTCTCCAAGGTGTAGGTGTTCATCCTCCCGTCATGAACAACATTCTGATCATATTGCCATGGTCTTCCCAACAATATGTGACATACGTCCATGGGAATAACATCGCACATAATCTCATCATGATAATTTCCAACCTTAAACTTAACTAAGAATTGTTTAGTGACACTTACCCGGTGTCCTTTCTGTAACCACGAGACTTTATACGGGCTCGGGTGCTTGGTTGTCTCTAGCTTCAATTTCTCCACCATTTCGGTCGAAATGAGATTGTCAGTGCTCCCACTGTCTATTATGACTTTGCATTTCCTGTCCTTGGCTATACAAGCCGTTCTGAACAGTCTGCTCCTCTACACTGTGCTCTCCACCTCCTTCTCAGGCTTCAAAAGGATTTTATGCATCCCGAGCGATCTTCCGCTGTCTGCATATCCACTCTCATCATCACGCTTCTGCGCCTTAGCGATGTGAGTTTTCCCTCTGTCCATTTTTCTGTCTGTACAGTCAATGGCTTTGTGTCTGTCTTTGCCACACATGAAACACGTGATAATTCCTCCTCGACATCTTCCCCTACCTCGGGTACGAGGGAACGTGTTGGCGTCAGCATATCCTCCTTGCTGATCTTCTGATTGCCTTCTCGGCTCAGAACTCTTCTCCTCTGCTGTGAGGTACCACCTCTTTCCGCTTTTCCCTGAGGTCTCCTCCAATCCTCCTTAGGCTTCTATGTTTTCTCTTGGGCAACTGTCTTGCCTCTGGGCTAGCTTCTGCCCCGCCCTCGCTGTCCCTGCTTGTGGCTCAGCTTCTCTTCAGCCTTTAGAGCCATCTGGTATGCATCCTCGACTGTTCGGATGGTAACCATGCTCAGTTTGTCCTGAATGTCATACCTCAACCCATTCAGGTATCTCGGCACCTTTTCGTCATCACTTTCCCAATGACCAGCTCGAATGTTGAGCCTATAGAATTCCTCGGTGTATTCTTTCACCGTCATCATCTTCTGTTGCAGGTTCTGCATGCGCCTGAACAAAGTGATCTGGTAATCCCTTGGGATGAATTTCGCCTTCATCTTAGCGATCATCCTGTCCCAGCTCCTGATTTTCTGTTTTCCTCGGGAATGTCTCTCTGCTTGCAGCTCGTCCCACCATAAGGCTGCATGTCCCTTCAGTTTGGTGACAGCATGCCTCACCTTCTTATCCTCCTCGATGTCTTTGTAATCGAAGTAGGTGTCGAGTGCTCGGATCCAATCCAGCAACTCTTCTGTGTTCAAGCTCCCCTCATAAACGGGGATGTCCATCTTCATCTTCGAGTTCATCCTCGAGATGGCTCTGATCAACCTTTCGGTTGACGCGTCTTCTGCCGCTACCTCTTCTGCATCCTTTCCATCTTCCTCTTCCACCTCGGGATCACTGAAATCTGCCACTCCAGCACCACGCCTTTGGGTGGTCTCCATCTCCTCAAGCCTCACTCCGAGGTCTCTTACCTGGCGTTCCATTTCAACATTTCCTGCTGGCCTTCCTCTTCTTCGGGCATCCCTGTCTTCATGATCAGGTGACTGCCTCTCTCGTCTTGGCGGCATAGTGCATCCGCTTCTTTCTCTCTGCTACTCGGACAAAATAATTTCCGACTCCGGCTCTGATACCACCTTGACGCAACCTCCCCTCGGCGGGTGGTCACACCACCAGGACCTCCTCTTTCACGTGGCCCAAAGAGTCGAAACTCTTCCAACTCCCTCGGGATTTCTTTACCCACAGAACGTTTTCGCTGTGATCTCCCTTTCACGTATCGAAATGTCGAATCTCGTGATATCGCAAGACTTGCAACGCTGTTTCCTGCAGTTCAAGCCGCCGAATCCCGAGTGCCAATAGTCAATGGTCAACCCTCAGAGTATCGCCACTGGCGACAACAACCGCTTGACTCCTCCAGTCCCGAACGCCGAGAGGTCGAAATCCCAACGCGATGCCACCTGTATTCCACTATACTTCATGGCCGACACTGTCCCGTCACTTCGGGAATTCGCAGAGTTCCAATTCACGACACAAGTGCTTCTTGGGGTTGACTTTCGAATGTCAGCTTCGTGGAATCCCTTGTAGCCTGTCGCCTACCGATTGGTGATCCCGAATAATTCAGGGAATCACGTCTCGTGACTTCAACGGGTAACTCTCTGCCCTTCCATTCGCCGAACACCGATATGTGATGACCTGCCTCTTTGGTCACTTGCAGGTTAATCCCCTCGCAACTCTTCTCGGATCCACTGGTCAATGGGAACTCGAGGTCCAACTCGACGATTTCAAGTCGTCGATTCTCTTCCTCTTGAATAATCCTTAGTTCTGCCACCTTTTCCCTGCGTGAACTTCGTCGAGTCTGTTCCCACAACAAATCAAAGGAACTATCCCTCCTGGGCTTCACCAACTTTCCACTCAGAACCACTCTGTGCTTAATTCTTAACAAACATGTCTCTGGAGGTTAATCATGGATTTCCTGTTCCTCTCTCTCCCCAGACCTCCCTCTGAGACTTCTACTCGATCTGTACTCACCTGCACGATTCGAATGACTCAACACAACTTCTGGGCAACCGAAATGGGAGTTTAACTGTCCAGCCCCTAAACGCACTCTATGCGGAGGAAATCCACTGCACTCTATGCAAGAATCTCCTGGCTTGGACAGAGAAACGACTTAAAATCGTTCATTCATTCCCTCAGGTTTCGAACCTACCATGCAATCACATATGCAGCATATAGACAATAGGCAAAACAAGAAGAAAATATGCAACAGCATAATATCAACAATACACAGAGAAAAATCACAGCCATGAAATTGAATAACAACCTTCCTATTAACTCAATATCTGTACATGGGGATTCTTCACCAGTTCTCTATTTTTCCCTTATTGCTCCTCAATGCTAATGGCTGCATCCTCTGAATGCCCTCCTTTTACAATAATCAAAGGAGGGTGTCTATACTCCGTTTTCCCTCTCGAAGTCAAAAAAACCGTCTAATCTAGACTTAATTATCTTATCTACCTGCACTAAATCTTATCTACCTGCACTAAATCTAAGAAGTACTTCTGCTATCTAAGGACGAGAGCTTATCTGCTCAAGGTCCATTTCTAATGTGCAAGTACTCTCTATGATGAATGCTTTCATTCAATTGGCGGCGCAACAGATATCAAGGTGATTCAAAATTTTGGTGCTGGCGTCATTCAACTGTCTTTTTTTTTCTCCATGCGCTGACTTGCTAGGTGAGGTAGGGATGCTCCTGCATCAGAAATCTTAATGTTGTAGGTTGTATAACATTTCAGGTAGATAATGGTCATTTCAATAATCTATTATTTCTTTCCAACAACATTTTATTAGTATATTATATCACTCATTTAGGTGAAGCTAAACTAATAGAGTTTTCACCTCACGAAATTCTAATCAAAAGATTTAAAAGATCCTAACCATGTCCTACAATTTTGAATTGTTGATGATATTACCAAGGTGCACAAATTTGACAACTTTGGGTCATCAGTTGTTCCATAAGTTTTATTTCTCAAAACAATGACTTGAGAAAACTATGGCATGGGCGATTTGGTCGTGTAAACTATCACTCATTGTAGAAAGTATGTAGTCAAAATATGGTGACTAGTCTTTCTCTCATTTCTCGTAGATATGGCGTTAGTAATGGTTGTGTTCTCAAAAAACATCATAAGGATAATTTTGATAAGCATGCCTCTTGGCATGCCTTGGCTCCTTTTCAACTTGTTCATAGTGATTTTTTTGTTCCACTTTCTTCTCCTTCTTTCATTGCGTAAAAGTGATTCTTAACTTTCATTGATGACTTCTCAAGATGCACAAGACTTTCATTGATGACTTATTAAATCTCAACAATAAAAGTTTTTACATGTTTTTGGCCTACAAGGCCCTTGTAKAAAAACAATTYGGACATCAATTACAAATGTTAAGAACATATAATGGTAGTGKACATGTGACCAAATTTACAATCTATTGCACTACACATGAAATTCAAATGGAACACACTATTCCATATACACCACAAAAAAGTGGTGTTGCCGAGAGAAACAATCATATATTACCGGAAATGGATAAATAAATGATCCAATATAAAGGATTAAGTCTTCATTATTAGGTGGAATCCATCAATTTTTTCAATTACAAAATAAATCACACTACCATCGAGGTTTTAAAAAAATATAACACGAGAAGAAGCATTGACTAAAAATAATCTAGATGTAAGCCCCATGTATTTGGTAGTGAAGAATGTGCTCAGATTCTTGATGAAAAAGGGAAATAATTACAACTTAAAAGTGAGAAGTGAAATTTTATGGATATTTTAAAGATATCAAAGGTTATAGACTTCTTGAATCTCATTCCAATGAAATAATTATTAGAAGAGATATTAAATTTGATGAAAATCTCTTGGTATGCAAGACTAATTTCTCATTTGTGTCATTTTCATCCTATGAACCATCTTCAAAATTTGTCCCATATTTTTTTCATATTCTAGTATTTTTTTTGTATGATTAGAGTGAGGTTGAAAATACACCCCTATCTTCTCACCTTCCTCTAGATGAGTCCATTAAACATGAACCTGAACCAACAAAACTGCTTCCCATATGGGTTTGTTCAACATGAGAAGCAATTTGTGATGTTTCTAGTGATCCTGCAGATCAACGTCATGCACATTCAAAGTTCTAGTGATTCTCCTCTTTTTTGTCTAACATTTGTAGAAGCTTTGGCCATCCATATTGTGACACAAATATGAATGAAGAATAATCTTTAATGGTGAATGATAATTGGGAACTCTTACCTCTTTCAAAAGAAATAAAGATAAGTATGCATCACATGAAAGTGTTGAAATACATAAGGCTTGTTTAGTTTCCAAAGGGTTCTCTCAAGTTGAAGGAATTAACTACAATGAAACCTTTTCCCTTGTATCCAAAATGAATTATGTATTCCTTGTTCTATCCCTTGTTGGATCACAATATGGTAGGTCTATGAATTAGATGTTAAATATACCTCGCATGGGGATCCATAAGAAGAAATTTACATGGAACAACCTTCTGGGTATGCTTAGAATGAGTCCAATCTTGTTTTCTTCCTTAATAAATCTATCTATGGTATTAATAAATCTCCTTGGGATTGTTATGATAAAATTTATAGTTTTCTTCTTAAAAAAAATATTTCTCAATGCACGGGGTCTTCACTCAGTGAACCTATAATATAACACCTCCGTTCATGGGATATTAAAGAATACCCCTAATTTCACTAGTTATTGATAAATATATCCCAAAATCATTTTGTTGAACCCCCCTTCTAATACATATTTCCATTAAAAGAAACCCCTATTTTTACTAGATACCAATTTTTATACCCCTAATACCTATAAACCCCATGAAACCCCACATCCCCCCAAATACCTACAATATATTGAATTTCATTTTCACAATTTAAAACCCCCCTTTATGAATGAACACAATAAGATATTGGTTAAAAATGTGAAGCCCATGTGTCTCGATGTGATTTTGACCCCAATGTCTATTCCATTAAAGTATGTTAGAAGCCAAATTCCAAAAATACTTATTGAATAATCCACTTCGAGGGGGAAATGTCCTTTTGCAATTTATGCAATGGATAAGAAAATATTAGATGATCCTAAACTAGGTCCCGTTGGTATATAAATAGGAGACCAAGGGCCTAATAAAAATTAAAAGGTCTATCTGACAATTCTAATATGAAAATAGAAATACAATAACTCAATATCTAGGGCTTTACATGGGGAATAAAATTCCCCTCCCCTTCAAATAATATTTGTCCTAAACACTTGATTAACTGCAACTTATGCATGAAGAAATCATAATCCCATTTCACTTATTCTATTGATAGGTTCTTCCACTTGATGAGGTACTCAATAATTTCTTGATTTCACAACTACTTAACTCTTTTTTCAAGGATTTTCTATGGATCGAGTATTATTTTCCCTTATTCATTGATCTCTAGTAAAATAGTTTGAATTTGGATCTTGTCACCAATTTCAGTATTTAAGAAAGAAGCATGGAAGACTTGATGTACATGTGAAGATGGAGGTAAATCCAACTTGTAATCCATACTTCGAATCCTATGAAACACCTTATAGGGACCACAATACTTTTGTGCTAAATTATTGTCCTTTTGTTGCTTTAGGTACACCTGTTTATATGGTTGTAGCCTAAAAAATACCCAATTCCCATTTCAAATTCCCTTTCTTTACAATCTTGATATTCTCATTGTTTCATCCTATTTTGTTTCAATAGTTTGAGAACCTCATGTTGTTGCTCTATGTGGTCCTCCATTTCTTGAGCCTTTTCTTTCTCTTTAAAGGGTGATGTGATAGATGGAGGATGATATCCATAATGTGTCATAAATGGGGACATTATTGATGAAGTATGGAAGGATGTTTTGTACCAACATTATTCCAAGGGTAACCAATTTACCGATTGTGTTTGTTTATTATATGAAAATCAATGAATATACCCTTGTAGAAATTTATTCACACTCTTAGTTTTCCATCATATGAATGATGGTAAGAGGAGCTATGAGTCAACTGAGGACCCAAACAAGAAAATAATTCAGTCCAAAATTTTTGAGTGAAAATAAAATCTTCACTTATAATAATCTTAGGGATTCCATGTATCTTTTGAATTGTTTCCATGAATGTTGTAGCTATTGTACTTGATTTAAAAGGATGATAAAGGGGAAAAAATGGGCATTATTTGTGAGTAGATCCACCACAACCATGATTACATTATTTCCTTTGAAATTGAGTAGACCTGTAATAAAATTCATTGAAACATCTTCCCAACATTGACTTGGTATAACTAATGGTTGTAGGACACCTAGAATATTTATTGTATGAATCTTACTTATTCTATTGAAAAAACACACATTCAGCTACAAAATTTTGAACATCAGTTTTAATACCTTTCCAAAAAAAGTATTTCTTTATCACATGATAAGTTTTCAAGAACCCTCAATGTCATCCTATGGAAAAAGTGCACAATTCCAAAAGGATATTTTATTTGAGTTGGGAATTATTACATAAATATAAGTGATCTTGATACCATAGTAAATCATTCTTCCAAAAAAAAATTTCTATTGTTCTTGGGTCCTCTTCTACTTGTTTAATGATCTTCCATACCTTTTGATATTGCTTCCATTTAATCCTTGCTTCTTCCACCCAATTAGATTGTGGAATGGACATAGCACACAATAACCCCTCTACATATTCTTATTTCCTTGAAAGTGCATCTACCAACATATTTTACTTTCCATTGTTGTAGATAATTTCAAACTAATAACCTAACATCTTTGTAATCCATTTTGGTTGATCTTAAAAATATAATCATTTTTCCAAGAAGTACTTCAAACTATCATTATTTGTATTTACCTTGAAAAGTCTTCCGAATAGGTAAGGGTGCCAATTCTTAACTGCATGTAATATTACCAACATTTCCTTTTCATAAATGGGTTTGACTAAGTTATTTCATTTAAGCTGACTACATTCAAATGTAAGGGGCCTTCATTCTTACATTAAAACTACACCAATGCCATCTCTTGAGGAATCAAATTCCTTAATAAAGGTTTTTGAGAATTCAGGCATAGTGAGGACAAGAGTCATACACATAGGGTCTTTAATATTTTCAAAATGTTTGGTTGCTTCTTGAGTCTAAGGAAATGCCTCATTTTTTAATAACACTGCTAGAGGTGATGTTATTTGACCATATTTCTTTACAAACTTGCGGTAATATCCTATAAATCTTATGAATCCTCTAATATTCTTCATTTTTTTGAACTGGTCATTCTCTCATAGTTTTAATTTTGTTAAAGTCCAATTTGACATATTGAGATACAATATGACCTAAATATTCCACTTCTTGAACCCCAAATGAACACTTAGAAGGATTTGCATATAGTTGTTTCTCTTCCAATAATTTTAACACCATGTCACCATGGTGTACATGTTCTTCCCACGTTTTGTTTTATATTAGTATATCATACAAAAATACTAAAAAAAAATTTTTTAGTAAGGGTTTGAGAATAGAATTCATCAAGATTTGAAATGTTGAAGGTGCATTATTAAGGCTAAATGGAATCACCAAAAACTCATAATTACTTTCATTTTTTATAAATGTTTTTTTGGATATGAATTCTTGCCTCATTTTGATATGCAGAGATCCAAACTAGTGAAAAACATTGCTCCTTTCAATTCATCTAATAATTCATCAATGAAAGAAATATGAAATTTATCTGTAATGGTCATTTTGTTGAGCTATCTAAAATTTGGACACATATGCCATGAACCATAATTTTTTGTAAATATCACCAATGGTGAAGAGAAGCCACTTTGAATAGGATGAATGATACTGACATATAATATTTCTTAAATCATACTCTCAATCTCACTCTTTTATGCATATGGGTACCTATAAGGCCTAATGTTCAGTGGTGCACTTCTTGGTTGCAAATGAATAGCATGGTCATGATATCAATTAAGTAGAATACCCTTAGGAATCTCTTCGAATACCTTGGAATGACTTTCGATAACTTATTGGATACCCATTGTAACATAAGTTTTAGATGTTTGAACATCTAGTAAGAATAATTTTTCAACTACAACATGGTGTCCATTTTTTAGTAATTGTTTCATGATATTAGAGATTTCCAATTTATAGGGCTTCCATTGGATACCTCAGTGATCAAATTATTTTCCTAATGAGGAAAATATCATGGAAATTTCTTGAAAACTAAGAGACAATGTTCCCAATTATTGTAGATATTAAACCCCTAATACAACATCGACACTACCCATTTGGATTGTAATCACGAGACTATCCAATAAATACTCCCCCATGTTAAGATTGATTCCATGTCACTTCCCTGAACTATTTATGGTACCTCAATTGACAATCGTTACTTGAAACTTTGGTGATGGATATACAAAGCAATTGAGAACTTTCACTAATTTGCAGTTAATGAAGTTATGGGTACTACTAGAATCAATCAATACCATTAAATTTTTCTTTTTGATATATCCTTTTATATTGAGGGTTTTTTGAGTATTGATTCCATCCAATGCATCACATGATATGGTTGGAGTAGTATCTCCTAGTTCTATACACTGTGATGGTTACAGTTCTTCATATTTTTCTTCTTCACAATCTATGTATAATAATTTCTTCTCACCACATTTATTCCCATTACTTTACTTGGTATCACAATTTAATAATAGTACCTTTTCTCTTCTTTCATCCATTTGTTGATGTTTAAATCTTGTAGGTTGAGTGAAGTTAGGTCTAGAGGGAGTGTGGTGCTCTCTATAATTATTAGAGATCAGTCCTTTAGAGGCCATATTTTTACTTTCAATTTTCCTTGTCATATTGAAAGCATGTTATATGGATTTAGGTTCAAAGAGACACACCTCATGTTCAATTCTCTCCTTTAAAGTGACCATAAAGAGTTCTAATAAATTATCCTCCAGAATTGTATTTACCTTGATACATAGTTTTTGGAAGAGCTGATTGTGCTATGTAATTGAGACTCTTTTCCTAATACTTATCAATTGACTAAATAATTCATATATCTTAATATCCCCATAATGTGCTATCAATTCATCCATAAAAATGGACTAAGAGATAATAGAATCCTTTTTTATTTTACAAAATAATTGATACTATAAAAACTAGTCATTTTCTACATACACAGATGCAAGAGTTTCATTTTGTAAGTTTGAAACTTGGTGTATATCAAATAATTGCTCCGTTTGGAAAATCCATGTCATAATATATTTACTTGGAAAATCCATTTGGAACCCCTAATTGTGGGTATCTGAAGGTGCAATATACCAGACAAATAATAATATGCAGAACATAAATATTTAGCAAGCGGTAATGGAACAACAAGATTATAGATATAATATTACCATAATAACAACAGAAAGAGCACCTTTATTAAATATAACAATGTTCACTTGCCTCTTCAAGGGGGAAACCTCCAATAGAGAAAATCTCTATTACAATAATCTCTAAGACAAAAATATCCAATACCCCCTACTCTTATTTATACTAATTCTACCTTCTAAGGAAAATTCTAGATTAATATATTTCTATAAGTGGAAGCTCCTATTAGGTCTTCTTACATTGACTTATTCTCCTTTATTTATTAGGCCTTATTAACTAACTTCATCCTTTATTACATAGAAAAAATATCATACTAACTAATGACCCACAAAGAGGGGTTAGGATAGGATTGAATCCTAACATGCCCTCCCCCTTCAAAAGAAACCTTGTCCTAAAGGTTGAAGGTGCGGAAATTGTTGGAGTATGGCCAGTGGTTCTCAAGTCACATCATCTAGTGATGTGTCCTTCCACTTGATCAAGACTTACTTGATAGTTATTGCATGCAACCATTATCTAATTCTAGAAGGATGGTTCAGATAGGAAACATGGAACATCGGATGGATTTGGGAAGTAGTTGGAAGGGCCAATTTGTAGGACATTGAACCAATACGCTTGATGATATGGTAGATCCCATTAAAATTGGATGCCCAATTGTGATGTCCTTGGGCTTTGAGAGATGATTGTTTCTAAGGTTGGAGCCTGCGAAACGCATGATCAACTTCCTAGAAAAACCTTTCTAAATGATGTTGGTCCACCTATTGCTTCAAGCAATTTTGGGCCATGTGGAGGTTATCCTTTACATCAGATAGGTTGGTTGTTAGACCTTGTAGCATTGTATCAATATATTGGACCATTGATGTTCTTGGAAGATAGGGAGTAATTGTAGGTGACTGTTGGCCATACATTGCTTCATATGGGGTAATTTTAGTGGCCGTATGATAGGAAGTATTGTACCACCATTCTACGAAGGGGAGCCATTACACCCACTTTTGTTTTTTGTCTGAAGAAAAACACCGCAAGTAGGTTTCCAAAAAAATGTTGATTACTTCCAGTAACATCCTGCTCCTGCGAGCCTGGGCGAACTTATTCTTGAGGAAAATTGCTTGCAAGTGATCCAAATTATTATACTATTGGTCGTTTGATTATGATTATGAGGCATTATGGATATGTTATTATGTGTTTTTACATAGACAAGTGTTATTAACTAGGTTCTCCTAAGTGTGTGGGACTTTGGACCTCGAGGATGCAGAGGCATCGATGAAACCCCTTGGACTCTGAATCGAGTCAGGGAGTGGAATATTGGGTTTCTATTATTGTTTCTATGACACATGCACATCTGATTAGATGTTATGATGATTTATTTTATTTCTGACATGATTCATTGATGATGCAGGATGAAGATAGCTTGTCGACCAGACTCACATGTGGATTAGAAGGGTCACACATGAAAAACAGAGACATTAAGGGAGAGGTGTGGACAACAACCCTACCACATCCTACTAGCACTCCCCTCGTGTCTCTAAATGTAGGTTAACGATTACCTAGTTCGAGAAGACCCATGATGTCATGAGGGCACACTACGACAGTTGCTCATGATGATTCTAAGGGGTGAACAATAAGGCAGGGGCCTTATTCCTTAGAGGCCCTTAGTCTCCCACAAGATCACCTAGAGGAGTATTGACTCCAGGGGTTTTTGATGTCTACCAAGTCAGTTAAGAGGTGAGTGGCACCCTTGGAGCACGTAGTGCATCCTTAAGGGAACGTCACACAAGAAAATAGAAAGAGGCAAGTGGCACCCTTGGAGAACGTAGTGCATCCTTAAGGGAACATCGCACAAGAAAATAGAAAGAGGCGAGTGTCACCCTTGGAGCACGTAGTGTGTCCTGAAGGGAACGTCACGCAAGGGAAACAAAATGAGGCGAGCCGCACCCTTGGAGCACCTAGTGCATCCTGAAGGGAATGTCACATTGTTAACTAATAAGTGAATAAACCTAGATGGCCTTAGAACGAATGATGTGATAAGAATTATTTAAAAACAAATTTCCTAATAAAATTGTCGCCTAGCCTCGGAAATTAAAATCTAGTTCTAAGTGATATTTGTGGTAAAAGAAATAAATTAATAATAATAATAATAATCTTTAAACATGTGACAAAAAGTGGGTAAGAAAATCGATTAATTTATTTCAATCAAATTATATTGATGGATTAAAATTTTAAAAGAGAATTGATTGTTTGTTACTTATGCTAAATAAAATTTATTAATTAAAAATAAAAAGGGGAAAAAGGTAATTTTCTACACTTGATAATTTGAGTTTTAGATAAAAAGGGAAAAGAGGGAAACTTAAAAGAGTTAGGAAAATATGGGAAAAAGGGGGAAACATAAAGAAAAAGTGAAACATAGGGAAAAAACATAATGACCAACTTAGTAAGGAATCTTGCCTTTAAGAACTTTAGAAATAGAACTCAACTAGGAATTTAGTAAGGGTGTAAGTCATTAAAATGTGTAAGGGAATTTGGGAGCACCTAGGAGCGATTCTAGGAATGCTTTTAGGTGGGTGAGGGAAATAGGAGTAAATAATTAACTAATGAAATTAATTTCTGGTGCAACTAAGGGGATGGGTGACATGTGTACGGGGGAGGATTTTTCTCAATTAATGTATAGAATATTAAATTAAATGGGAATTTGGGAAAGAAATCACTTAGAAACTCTATATAAAGGATGGAGGAGGAGGAGTATGGATATCTTCTTTTATGCATAATGTTACGTTGTCTAGTGATATGGTCTCCCATTTCCATTCTGGCACTGGTAATCATTGTCATAGGCCGACTGGATGCTGGTGTTTGGCCTTAAACTACTGAAAATCTTGGCACCTAGCCAAGTATTCTGTTGTTTCTCTCTTCATAATAGGCCAGTAAAATAGTTTTCTAAGTGTTGTTATTCTTTTTTGGTATCCTGGATGGCCAGAATATGGTTTCCTATGCACTTTGTCCAAGACTATTAACTTTAACTCTACTGAATCTAGTATGTAAAGTTTGTTTTTAAATCATAATAGTCCCTTCTTGTCGCTACTCAAATCTGGTTTATCTGAGTTTGCAGTACTGTTTTGTAATTCTGCCATTATCTTAGTGTAATTTTCATCATTAATACTTTCCGTCCTTATTCTTTGTTCCAAATCACTTTCCACCTTGCTGATATGTATATCAAATAACCCATGGACTCTTCTGCTTAAATCATCTGCTACTTTATTTTCCTTACCCTTGATATGTCTGACCTCAAAGTCGAATTCGCTCAAGAAGGATAGCCATCTTTCTTGCCTTGCATTAAGTTTCGATTGGCTAAAAAATTATTTCACACTTCTATTATCCGTCAATAGTAGAAATTTTCTTCCCATTATGTAGTGTCACCACATTTTTAAGGTGTGTATTACCACTGCCAATTCTAAGTCATGAGTGACATATTTTCACTCATGTTCTTTTAATTTTCGGGACTCATAACAAATCACACGTCCTTCCTGAGTTAGGACATCACCTAGTCCTTTACTTGCATCAACACATATAGTAAAGTCTTTATATAGGTATGCTACCTTCAATATGGGTGCAGTTGTCAATAATCCCTTCAGCTTGTTAAAACTGTCTTGACACTTCTGTGATTAGTTAAACTTGGTCCTTTTCTTTTGTAATGACATGATAGGGTAGGCTATCTTGGAAAACCCCACTATAAATCTGCGATAATATCCAGTGATTCCAATGAATGACCGAATATCCTCTACATCCTTAGGTACCGACCATTCCATGATGGCTTTTATTTTCTTAGGGTCTACGACAATGCCTTCTACTGAAATTACATGTCCTAGATATTGTATTTTCTTTTGATAAAAGTCACACTTATCAAATTTGGCGTACAAATTGTGTTTCCTCAATGTTTGCAGAACTGTTCTTAAGTTTTCTTCATGTTCTTCCTCCATTTTAGAATAGGCCAGAATATCGTCGATAAATACTAGTACGAACTTATCTAAGTACTGACTGAAAATATTGTTCATCAGGCACATAAATGTGGCTAGTGTGTTAGTGAGTCTGAAAGGTATGACTATGAATTTGTAGTGTCCATATCTTGTTTGAAAGGTTGTTTTGTTTATACCTTCATCCTTTATCCTAACTTGATGATAACTAGATCGTAAATCCAATTTCGAAAAGATCTTGACCCCACCTACTTGATAAAACATGTCATTTATCCTAGGTAAGGGGTACTTGTTCTTAATTGTCATTTTATTCAATTGTCTATAATTGATACAAATTCTTAGAGTACCATATTTCTTTTTCACAAATAGGACTAGTGCCCCCCATGGTGAAACACTCGGTCTAATATACTCTTTGTCCAACAATTTCTGTAATTGTATTTTTAATTCTGTCAATTCTGGTAAACTCATTCAGTAAGGTGCTTTTGAGATAGGGGTTGAACCAGGTAGTAGGTCTATGGAGAAGTCTATTTCCCTTCTAGGAGGTAATTCTGGTATCTCATCCACAAACATGTCTCTGAATTCATGTAGGACAACAACGTCTTGTAACTTTGGCTTTTCTTCTTTTTATAACAGATTCGTTACTTGGATGACATAAACTTGACATCCCTTTCTCATACATTTCTTGAATTGCATCGCTGGAAATTTTCTAACTGACATAGGTTTTGGTATACCTTGGGCTTTTCTAGTAGTGCCATAATTGTCTTTAAAGTTAAGTGTCTTTGTATAAAAATCTAGTACTTCTTTGTGCTTTTCCAACCAATCCATTCTGATAATCATATCATAATATCTTAGTGGTAGGATGTTTAGATTTATTCTTATGTTTTTACCATCTAAGCTGAAATCGAAATTAGAAATAAAGTCAACTACTTTCCTTTTTGTTCCTATTGCTAGTTGTGCTAGCCATGATTTTGCGTGCTTCAGTTTCTTAAGTTTATTTAACTATACTACATTAGGAGTAATATAACTTAACATAGATCTAGGGTCAATTAAAACAAAAATTCGAGTGCTATTGATTTTACCTTCGATTTCTACCACAGAGGACTGGTGGTCTGCTTGCTGACCATCTATGGTTGCATTTATTCGATGCAGGCTTCAGCCCACGTCTCCCACCATTGAGGCTTCCTGCAAATTATGAACAACAATTCTGTTTGCTGAAATTAAACGTGGACAGTTCCTCCTTAGATGAGGTTCTCCACATTCCCATCACTTTAACAGTTCGCGAGGGCTGTCCCCAAACTTATTCATTCCCAAATTTTTCGGTTTACCGATTCCTTGCGTATTCAAATGGTTGGAGTGAAATTATTTTCTCGGAAAGCCTTTTGTTGTGTTCTGATAAGGAGCTGGTTGGTATCCCTTTTTTCACAGGTTCATTCGATCTTGTTTCTTATCCTTCCAAGCTTTGGGAAACTCTGCTCGTTTTTTGTACTGGTCGTAGAACATTCGTGCTTTCCTGAATACTTCACGTAAGGACTTGGGATTGTTAAACTCAATGGTGTCCCTGTAGGACTATGGTAAACAACTTAAGAATCGCTGGATTTTTACCTTATCCTCCTGGATGTAAGGTACGAACCTTAGTAATTCCAAAAATTTGTTTATAAGGTCCTCCATTGTCATTTGTCCAAGTTATAACTAATAAAATTATTTCATTTTCCTTTCATAGTATCTTTCAGATAGGTATTGTTTCTTGAAATATGTTTTAAAGTCAGACCATTCCATTTGTTTCTCCTTTAGGCCTTTGGCCAATTTCAGGTCTTGCCACCAAATGTCGGCCTTCCCTTTCAGATTGTAAATGGCCATTCTGACCTTCATATTGTTGGAATTATTATATATATAGAAGTACTTTTTGATGTCCAATAACCATGCCTCAACTTCTTCTCCTGTTCTGGATTCTCCATCAAAGGTAGATGGTTTAATTTTCTTGAATTCTCCTTCAAGGTGGTCTACTTATTTTCTCTTTTTGTCTCTTTTTGTTCTATTCTCAGCTGAAGGTGTACCTTTAGATGAACTGTCTCCCTTTTCTTCTTCAGGCCCAAAGTTCTTAGAAGTCCTTTTGCTGACCTCTTCTTCATTGTTATCATCCTTGGGGATTTTCTTTGTCAATATACCGCGTAGCAGGACTTCATTTATCTCTTGTTTCTCCTACTATGCTTTCTTCAGTTTTTCATTGTCGGCTTTAAAGATTTGTAGCTCAACAATAAGATTCCTCATTGTTTCTATCACTTATGTAGGTGAGCTTTCGTCACTATTCTGTCTTGGATCTCCAGGAGGTCTCTACTCTAGATTTCCTTCCATTCTGATTTCTGCATCGTCTCGAGCTACCATAATTAACACAAAACATAAAGGGATTTCTGTTTGTATCAATAAAGGTTTATTAGATTTTCATAAATCAAAATATATATTAAGCAACTAATGTGGCCTTGTTCAGGCCTAGTGTTGTAACTTTTGTTGTGATACCATATGTAATGTACCTCCAATTTTGACATAATATATATTGGTACATTAATCCCCAGTCTTTTTGTTTAATAAGATCGTAGAAAAATATACTTAAATTTTTCTCTCATTAAAGCTTGATAATCTACTCGAAATAAGAGTAAAACCCTATACCAGACTAACTTAACAATTTGTAAGAGAGGCTCCCAAATGATTTCTAGTACTTCTCCAACCCATATATTAATACATAGATACCACTACAAATACATATATCCACCTATATTAGGATTCGATTACATTTGGATTCGAGTTCTAAATTCCTTGTTAATATTGGGCTCTTTAGATTTTACGTACAATTTCAAACAATTGAGAAATAATAATAGGACTCGTACCAAATTGTATGTATATCATAATTTATACGCTTAACGTAACACGCAGCATAAAACATGTTAGTGATATCATTGACAATGTCTGAGTTGCATGAATGGATTTTATTCAAGTCTTCATCGTGGTTATGACACTTTTAGTTCCCCAACTTGAAGGTTTGAAACCAGACCAATCCCACACAAATTCTTTGCATAACTAACCTGTAATTAAGTCTCATATCGTCGATGGAGGTAACGGAATGGTAACTAACTGGACGAAAAGGTTAGTGGCTGGCTAGTTCTACTGGACAGTCATGAAGTGACTACTATTAAATTCACATCTTCATTGGTAAGGGAGATAGATATATCTGCCGGGAGTAAAAGCTTTGTCACTGTGATTAAGTAGGGGTCCTGTAAGTGCTAGTCCCGAAATCTCTCTCGCCTGCCCTTCCCCAATCCTAGTGTGCCATCTCTGCCCTAACACATGGCTCGTACCTTCAATGTTTACTATGAGTAGTACTCACCTCCCCTTAGGGTTAGGCGGTCCCTCCCTTGCCATTGTGACTCTGAAGGGAAGGGTTCTGCATTATGCTTCCATAGCAAGGAAGGGATATCACCTTGAAGATCAAATTTTGGTGAAGACGATGACATCCAACGACTTCCTGGTAAGTTTCCAAGAGAGCTTTCATATCTCAAATTTTGAAACTAGAATTTGGGTTATGTTAAGATGAAACCTTTTACACCTGTAACCCTTATTTTGATTTTAGATGGCCTTTTTCCCAGTGATAATGTTCAATGCCTACATATTTCTCTTCTAGTACCAGCTGCAGAATTAGGTATTCCCATTGTAACCTTGTGTCGCTACTCCTTACCTCTTTAACCTATTGTTATACTTCGCGGTCTGATGTTTATGTTCTCATGGGATTATTTCTGGGTTTGACCCTATGGCTAGTAACTATGTTGAATGTATCTTAGAATAGTTCATAGAAATCCTTTCCTACGGCATGTAAAGGTTTGTAAAGGGGTTAAGTCTGTCCCTTAATGTCCCTATCCTTATCTGTGACTGATATATACTATTTGAAGTCTGGTAGTGTATTAGTGAGGGGTTTATCTCTCGTTGAATTAGAGTACCCTCCACGAGAAATCTGTTGACTTTTTGTAAGATGTTTTCCCTTATGCTCTTCTATCTGTTCGTAAGAGGGGTTTATTAAGAAGGTGTAATTTAGAACTCACACTATTATTATTTTATTTCCAAAGTAGTTGATAAAATTGTATAAATATGATTCTCTGTATTAATGATGGGACTCTACCTGTTGCAAGGGTACCCATCATAAGTTCCAGGGAGAATTCCCCCTCATCCAAATTTGTTTATATGACTGGGAAGCAACAATAGGTGGACTCTAGGGCTTCGGGTCCTAAGTTAAGTACCACCAGACATAGTTGCGGTTATCAATTTACCTTTCAATTTAAGTTTAAAATCTTACTTTGTATTTCTACTAATGTTTTTCAATGATAAATACTTGCAGGGCTTATGATCACCCAAGGTGCAGGTGTCAGCCCTTACCCGTCATGCAAAAAGGTACTCGGGTTCTGTGTAGTGGCTCTCAAACTAGCTCTTCAATTCCGAAGCATGGAGGCCATGGTCCTGTTCATAATTTCCCTTGATATTACGTAATGTTTTCCCTTGCTCTCATTTCCTTTATCAGATGTCTAAGGGTTAAACCCTGATTTTTTTTTGCTATTGTTCCATTTAAGGGAGTGGGTGCAGTCATGCATGGTGTAGGGAAATAAACTTTTTGGTGAATACCATAATTAGCAAAACTAAATCCAAGTTTATTGTTTTGAGGGAATTCTTTAATTTGTTTATGCTTATCATCAAAGGGAACATGTTGGTTTAAAAATAAAAACTTTTAGAAAATTATTCCCACCGTTCTGTTTGTTACCTCTACAAATTAATGTACTCAAGAATATCTATTTGGAAGCTACAAGAACCATCATTTCTGGGTTTTACTATTATCTGTATGAATAATCTCTCTTCAAAGCAGTTCCTATCTTTCGAATTTATCCAAAAGTGATCATTCAAGAAAGAGGGTTTTGCATCTCTAGATTTCTGAGTGTGTCGATTCTTGTCCTTCAAACAATTTCATTTTGAGAAAATATTGGGCCCACTCTATAATTTCCTAAATAGTCTTCCAGAAACTTTGAAGAATAAAGAGGTTAAAATATGTCTTACAATCTTAAAACTATTTTCTCGAAAGCATAGTAATACTACAGTCATGAAATTTTAAGAACTTTTGTTTCTTTCAACAAGACTCTCGACATAATCAAGTTGGAATATCCTATCTTTGTATAGATAATAGTTACAAGTTCAATGCATATATAAGATGTGGTATACATTCTAGTCGCATCATGAGTCGATATTATATCAGTTCTAAATCATTATTTGCTCTTCTATAGTAGGATACCAGCATACATAACCTCTCATTCTTGTAGTAGGAAATTCATAGAATTATATCATCCGAAATTAGATTTAGGTTGACTTTTATCCCTTTGTTAAGGTCATTCCAGTATACTTCACCATTCTAGTTTTATTCGAGTTTAGATCTCGAGAAAGTTTCAAAACAAAACTAAAGAGGGATCGAAGTGTGACACTAAACTGGAAATTTTTTTCCTATGTTTGTTTCTACCCATTCGATCCTTTTAGCTTTTAGCTATCCAACACACAACATTTATACCAGTTCTATTCTTTTAAGTTCAACTATATCGATAATTTTGCTTAGGAATTTAATTATAGAACTAGATGTGTACCTATAAATAGATCTGTTCTTTCAGGTTCATTTATACACAGATAATTCTCCCAAAAAAATTAATTACAGAGCTAGAAGTATACCTGTAAATAGATCTTTTCTTTCAAGTTCATTTATCCATATATAATTCTTCTTAAAAATTTAATTATAGGGGAACATTTCTAGAATTAGGTCATCTGTTATAAATTTCTCACAAACGAACATATTTCACCCATGGGAATTATTTCACCTGCGTATAAATAGATACAGTATCTCAAATATATATAATCATGCAAATAGAGGAGGAAAAGAATGACATATCTAAACCAGTTCGTGGGAAGACAAAGGGAACAACCACGTTCCTCCCAACCGTAGAATAGGGCAGCCAATATCACTTGCCCAGTTCACCCCCTAGCCTGACCATGAATCCATGAGAGCAAACTTGGAATCTCCTCTTCATAAATGTCTTCCTTTCACAGTGGTTTCCTCCTTGCCTCACACTCATCAATTAGTTCTTATAACAACAAGTACTCTCTATAGTTCTCTTTTTTCCATCATACTAGGCAGCGTCTTGCCTCCTCACATATGCTATTTATCAACCATTTCTTGCCTAGGTCTTTTCCCTCCCTTAGGAATTTTCACAGCTTTCTAAATCCATGATTTTCCACTTCTAATAATCAACCCAAAGGTAGTTCCAACATGTTCCCCACTCATGGAGTCATGGTCAGTTGAATTTAACATGGATTCTCCATTTGTCCTCCTTTAATAAATAAAATAATATTCTATTTACATACAAGTGTCATGGTCAATTTTTTAGTTGGTTCAAATTAGGTCTCTTCCCAACAGTCATAATAATTAATTACAATTTATTAAATTCAAAATTCAAAATTTCCATAAATGGAAAAAAATTTCCAAATTCGAATTTACCAAAAACGGAAATAATTCTCTAACAAATTTTAAATTTCAAAAATACTTTATTTTTTGGGATGTCACAAAACCCCATTAGGAACTTTAAGTTCATGGGTCACAAAAAATCCTGCATAGATTGTATCTTTTTGGGGTCCACTTTTACCCCTTCTCAACCCAAAATGTGTGCCAAGTATTCCACTTCATTGTCTCCAAAGGAACATTTGGTCTTTTTGGAGAACAATTGGTTTCCCTGTAGAAAATGAAGGACTTTGTCCACATGGAGAAGGTGGATATCCCAATTGCAGCTGTAGATGAGGATGTCATCAAATAAAACCAAGAAACAATGTTGAAGCTAAGTTTTCAATATTTTATTCATGATACTTTGGAAGGTGGATAGGACATTGCAAAGGAAAAAAGGCATGACCAAGAATTCATAATGTCCTTCATGAGTTTGGAAATCATTCTTTAGAATATCTTCCTCCTTCATCCGAATCTGGTGATAGCCAGAGAAAAGGTATAATTTGGTGAGGAAACAAGCACCTTGGAGTTCATCCAACAGACCATCAATGACAGGAATGGGAAACTTATCTTTGATGGTTAGTTTATTCAAGGAACGAAAATCGAGACACATGTGTTGGATTACTGAGAGGGGGGGTGAATCAGTAATAGAGAAATATAATTCTTTTTAACCATATAATACAAGTGTTATATCAATGTAGCATTATCATCCAATATTTGCAGACTAAATAAACAATGAACAAATGAAAAATCATACACATACACAATACACCAGTGTTTTTATGTGGAAACCCAAAGCGATAAAAAACCACAAAATTATTTTTCTTATATGTCTTGAATAATTACATTCATTGGAAGCACCAACTTTCTTTGTTTTCCAGCTACGAATAAATTGGTTGAGTTTGAGACTACCTTGAGAGGTCATGCTCTCAAATGGTACATGAAGGTTATTCAGCCAGGAATGCCAGGAATTCAAGGTCAAGCGTTCACACTTGCCCAGGTATGGACAAGGTTCATAACGGAGTTTAAGCTACCTTAGTCAGAACAACAGGCTTTGTTTGAGTTGTGTGAGATTCAACAAAGGGAAGGTGAATCAGCCTAGGAATAGAACAAAAAGTTTAAAGATGCTATAGGGAGGTTAGTGCATCCAATTCATGAAGAACACCAAAGAGAATGGTATATTCAGGGATTTCTACCTCTGACAAGGATTATGTTAACACAACAATGGATAGCCACTTTGTTATATTCCTTGGAACAATCAATGAATATTGAATCCATGGCAGGATATTTGGGGAGCCTGAGGGTGACCAAACCTCCAACAGATGCAAATTTGGTGCAAATAGAAGGAAAAATAACAGTGCTTATAGAAAAGATTGAAGAATTGACGATACCTAGACTAGGATGACCACAGTTTTGGTGTACCAGAGGTTACACAGAAGGGCATATGGTAAACAAATGTCCATGAATGAGGGGAATGGGACCTCCTTAGAATCCAATGGGACCCTCACCAGGACCCACAGGAGGAGTTGCACAAGTATCTGTGAATTTACCATTCCATAACCCCACCCCATATCGTGCTTTTCCAAGGAGTCAGGTATCACCAACAGTTGAGTATTGCGAGATTTGTCGAATCCATGGGAATGGGCTGAGACAGTGTCCCATTATGCAAAAGTATTCAATTGTACCAAATATTATACACTATGAGTTTTTCACATCTACCACGCATACTACCAATTAGTGTAGAGAGTTCGATGCACTTGCAGACAGGTCGGATCGAAAAACATTTGTGCTAAATGAAACCCCTCAGGGACTAGGAAGAGGTCGAGGAGGTGGAGCTAGAGGAGAATTCAGAGGAGGAATAACCTAGGGAAGAGGACCAAGAAAATGTTATAACTATGATGATCAAGGCCATATGGCTAGATATTGTCCTCATTTGAGGCAACCGTGGTGATCTCATTGCAGAACCAATGGGCACACAATTGAAGATTGCCCAGAACTAACTGCAAAATGGGAAGATGGAGCATGCCAAATAGGAACTAACCTCATCAATTCATAAATCAAAAGAGGTATTAAAGGAAAATTTCCCAACCTTAATATTGTCACTCAAGGAGGGGAAAACACTGGAGTTGATGTTGATAATCTACCTTAGATCTAGAAGGCAACACTTAGGGAAGACATGTATGATCCTATGAAACATAAGTTGTTCTTTAAATATTCCATATAAGTATTTAAAAATATCCCTAGCCCGAAGATGCAAGAGAAAACACCTCAACCTATTGTTTACCCTAATATTTCCCAAGTCCCAGCTTGACCCCCTGCACCCAGAAACCTTGTAGTCACACTAAGACAACCTAAGAAACCACAAAATGTAGTTAACCTTTGGTTTCAGTTATTTTCTTATATTCTTGGGAATGACCAGCTAACAAAAAAGTTGTGCAATGCACTTTACCTAGTTTTATGGAATGAAGAACCCACATAAGAAATAATAAGGAATAATATTCCTAAGAAGAGTAATCAGAGAGTGTAGAGAAGGAAAGTACGATCTGGAAAATAATTTAGACAAGTATCCCAGCTAGTTGAATTTGAGATTAAGGATGTTATGTTAGATATAGGATCTGATGTGAACATTCTACCTATAAAGACTTGGGAAGCCTTAGGAAAACCCCAATTGACATATTCCCCAATTTATCTAAGAATGGCCAACCAATATTTCATTTTCCCAATAGGAAGATTGGAGAACGTGGAAATAAATATTGCGGGAGTGAATACTGTAGCTGACTTTGAGGTGATTGAGATCATGGGGGATAAGGAACCTTATCCTGCACTACTTGGTATTGATTGGGCCTATGATAATCATGCAGTGATCAACCTAAATAAAGACACGATGACATTTGGGGCAGATGGAATCAAGGTAGTTCAACCCTTGGATCTGTATGTAGGGCCTAGATATATGGAGAAAATGGACAAAAATATGGAGGGAGAAGACTTGGATYAGTTGTACATTGTAACAGTAGGAATAAGAGAAGACTACATAAATCCTACTACTAATGGATCGGTAAGTTGAAGGAGTATACAACTAGYGGATGAAGAATTAGAACTAGCATTCGACARTTGGCAACAAGTCTCATTTGAAATATTCTCTTGGAGATGCGCAATYGTCAGRGAAACTAGATGGGTCAACACCAAGGTCAGAGAACACCCAGTATATGATGGTACCTCAAGAATTGATTTTTATGCTCAACATGGAAGAAAAAGTAGTAGAGGATCAAAGGATCTCAGTACTGGATTTATCCTGCCAAAACACCCCTGCTAGATGGCGGGCCAATAAAAAATCCTTACTTAAAAATTGGGACGATGTGAAGCAAGCTATTAAATATAGGTTTTAGGATAAGGAGCAACTAAAATCAAATATGCAAATGAATTTCCAAGTTGCACAACTATTCAAAGGAGAGTTTGATCCTAAATGTCATATTGAACAGTGCATAACACAGTGGCAAGTTGTGGAAATACCATCTCACCTTTGGGTTCAGGTATTTCCCCACTCACTAGGTCCAATCCTGAAATCTTGGTTCATGCGCGAGGAAACCAGAAGACAGACCGACAACTAGAAAAAGTTGGTAGATCACTTTTGCAAGGACTTCTCCTTTACAAGTAAGTACCTTGAGCTTGAAGTAGTCCTGCAAAGAATTAAAGTTTTTCTTTTTACATACAATAGTAATCATAAATCATGCCTAGTGGTATGTGCAAAGCATGGTCGATAACTTCAGACTAATCTTCACCTAACCCTAGACAAGAGACCTATAGAATTCTATAAGATTTTGAAGGATTTGGAAATCCTATATGATTTAGAAGAACTGAGAAACCTATCCATTAAAGAGAAAGAAGGGAAAAGAGAAATTCAGAGCATCATACCAAGTCAGACTGATGGTTCTTATAATCACCCATTGAAGTTGCAAAAATTCAATATAGGGACCATAGAGAAACCTAACATAGCTATGGTGGGAGATTACTTGGATGAGAAAACTAGTCAAGAAATATAGGGTTTGTTGTGGGAATATGAGGATTTGTTTGCCAACACATTTTTAGAGTTAAAAGGGATCAAATGAGCTATGGGAGAAATGAAAATTGAATTAGAAATAGGATTAAATCCTGTGAGGCATAAACTATACCACCTTAACCCCATAGTGAAAGAGAAGGTTAAGAAGGATATAGACAAGATGTTGGAAGGTGGACTTATTTTTGTAGTAGAAGAGGTAGAATGGGTCAGCCCAATAGTCATCCAAAGCAAGAAAGGCACAGAGGATATCAGGGTCTATGTAGACTATAGAAGCCTTATTTCTTCTTGTTTGCATGACCCTTTGCCAATACCTTTTACTGATGAGGTGCTATAACATGTTGCAGGGAAAGAATCGTACTCATTCACAGATGGATTTTTAGGGTACCACCAAGTAAGGATTGCTGAAAAGGACAAAAGGAAAACCACATTCATAACAGAATGGGGGTCTTTTTCATACAATGTGATGTCATTTGGCTTAAAGAACGCCCCTACATTTTTCTCTAGGATTGTAATAACAACTTTCCAAGAATTTATTCACAAGTTTTTAGAAGTCGATATGGATGATTGGATGGTATATAGTATTCTCAAGGAACATGTAGCACTACTACATATGATGTTTGACATATGTAGAGAACTACAGATATCGTTGAACATTAGAAAGCATATCTTCTCTGTGACGCATGGAAATTTGTTAGGACACATAGTATGTTGAGAGGAATTATTGGTAGACCCAGCCAAAGTTGTGGTCATTGTGAACATGGCACCACCTATGAGTGCTAAGCAATTGCACTCCATGCTGGGACACATAGGGTACTACCGCAGGTTCATAAGAAGATATGAAAATATCACTGCACCACTGGAGAATCTATTAAAGAAGGTTAAGTATTCCAATGGACCCCAAAATGTGATAAAGAGTGCAAAACCCTAAAGGAGAAGATCATCACAAAACCTATTATGATATTTCCAAATTGGGAAAACGAATTTCATGTCCACATAGATGCTTCAAGTATTGCCTTAGGAGATATCTTAATGCAACCAGGAGACAGATCCATTGATCATCCTATCTATTTTGCGAGCAATAAGTTGTCACAAGCTGAGCACAACTAGACAATGACAGAAAGGGAGGGTTTAGATATGATTTAGGCTTTGCAGAAATTTAGACATTATTTGTTAGGTTCTAATTTTAAGTTCTTTACTGATCATTCTGCATTGAAATATCTAGTTAACAAACCTGTGTTGGAAGGGAGGATTTGTAGATGGTTTCTATTGTTTCAGGAATTTTATTTTGAAGTGATCATTAAGCCTAGAAAATGCAACGTAGGACCTGATCACCTGTCTAGATTAGAGTCAGGGGAAAGTGGTAGAGTAGTTGATGATTAGATCACAGATGCAGAGCTGTTTTGGGTTGAGGCCATGCCATAATACCTGGAAGAAATAGAATTCTTCTTAATTATGGGAGCCTTCCCAGAAACATACTCTGCAACCCATAAACACCATATGGTGGTTAGAGCAATGGAATATCAGCTGATTACAGGGAAATTGTATAAATTGGGACTCAATAGTATCCTCAGGAGATGTGTCTTGGATCATGAAAGATAGGATATACTATGGGAGTGCCATAGTGGAGTTGCGAGAGGCCATGTAGGAGGAAAGGCCACTGCGTAGAAATTTCTTCAAGTTGGACTATGGTGGGCCATGCTCTTCAAGGATGGAAAGGAATATGTTAGATCATGAAATGTATGTCAAAGAGTGGGTAAGCTATCATGACGATATGAATTACCTCTTCAACCAATTTGATCTCTACAAGAATTTGAGAAGTGGGCAGTTGAATTCATTAGGCCAATCAACCCCACAACTAGGAATTCAAAGGCTAGGTATATTAATACTGCAACTGACTACCTTACACATTGGGTTGAGGCATTAGTTGTTCAGGATTGTTCTATCGATATTGCTGCTATGTTCATTTTTGAAAACATTATCACTCGATTCAGATGTCCTAGGATTCTGACCAGTGATCAGGGAGCTCATTTTATCAATAGTACCATAACAAAGCTTACAACAAAGTTCTTGATCCAACATCATAAAAGAAACCCCTACCACCCACAAGAAAATGGAACAGTAGAAGCGTTTAACAAGATTTTGGAGAGAGGATTGACAAAGGTTTTTTACGCAAACAAGAAATATTGGAACGATAGAGTTCCAATAGTACTATGGGATTACATGACAACCACAAAGAAACTGCACATGTACATGACATTTCATCTATTTTATGGGAAATAGGTTGTGGTGTCTGCATAATTCATTACTCCAAGTTTGTACATTGCATGGACCACACACATGTCAAAGGAAGAATTATTTGCACAGAGACTCATGGAGTTACAAGAACTTGAAGAGACCAGGTTTTTAGCAGACTTCCATTAGTCAATTGATAAAGCAAGGCAGAAAGCTTGGCATGACATACACATTAAGAATAAAGTATTTTCGCAAGGAGACAAGTTCATACTCTATGACATTTGGTACTAGAAGCATCCTGGAAAGTTGCACATGCATTGGTTGGGACCATTTATAGTTGCGGAGATCCGACCTTCTGGAGTAGTTAGACTTGCGCAACTAGATGATGTGTTGCAGACAGGATGGGTGAATGGCACTCATTTGAAACCCTATATGTCTCAAAACTGAACTAAAGGATTTTTTATCTAGTCCATAGGAGCATGTATAGTAGTTAGATTTGAGTTTTCTTCAATTTATGTAAATTAGTTAATAAATTCGACGTGTGCAGTGTTGCACCATGACATGTAGTCTAGTCCTTTTTCTATCTAAGTGTTGTTTGATGCATAGCTTCTTACTTGGCGGTACAGGATCAGAAGCGTAAATAACCAATTAATGATAGCTATCAATATGATGGGGACCCCTTTGTGGTCGAAGGGAGAATGAATCCAAACATAGTCTGAGTCCATGTGCCACATGAATCTGAGTACTATGTCTGAGTTCAATTAAGACATAAAGCTGTGATATGCAAAGATTCCATCGATATTTGTGCTGAGATTCTTATCCGTCAAGCAGTAAGGTCTGAAATCGGCCACGTCCCTATCCAACTTGCATAGTAAATGCCAGAATCGCCCAATAGAATTTACCTAGTTAACCCATCCCGTCAGAAAACTCAAATCCAAGTTACGTCCATAGGGTCATGATAAAAAGTTATTACTAAATTTTCTAGCTAATCCCAAGTATAAGGCTTTGAGAACCACTGTAGAATGCATTGTTTCATAAAAGCACTTAGAAATTTTTGAATTTCGCAGAGCAAGCAAGCCTGTGTAATCCAGAAACCCGTAGTTGTGATCCCCAATCGTTATTTCATCGCGGAATTTTCCGATAACTCAAAGCCCACAATGCTGAGAGATACAGGAAGGTGAAGTTCCATTTCCAAACATGTAGTACCAGATGAGCCTTACGACCCCCAAATTGAGGTCATGGGTGATCTCAAGGGGAAGGTGGAGCAAGTCAAGCTACTTGATCTCGAATTAACATATCAAGTCTTGTTCCCCTAGATGAACATAAACGTCTTCTGGAGTATCGCTCCAGACGAGTTGGGAGGCATGCAGTTTGTGCCAAATCTTGAATTCATCCACCTCTTTAACTCAACAATCATGAACCTCAGATACTTACCAATGTTCAGTACCACTGGCGAAGTTGCGCGGTGCACCAAGTTCCTAATCAACAAGGTGCATGACATAAGTCTCTGGTTGGATAGGCAGTATCCAATCCATGCCGAAGAAAACCACTAGATTATGGGAATGTCCCTCCAGGGAGAGGACGTATCTAAAATATTCCAGGGTCCCAACAATCATGACAAAAATAAAGGGGAGCCCAACCTATACAAATAGTTCCACACGCAGAGGGGGGGGATCACAACCAAAATTGATCCCATTCTACCAGAGACGGTTGGGAGGGGCTGCTACATCATAGCCAACAAAGTCATGAGGTCATACTACAAGGGAGAATGCACAATGTATGCATTATCAATGGATGATTTTTGTGCCAATGGATTTGTATTCAATTGGTGTAGTTACATGTTGGAGGAACTACTCATGGCTTGTGAGGAAGCCCAGGACAAGGGAGGAACCTTCACATATGGATACTTGTTTCTTGCATTCACAATGCTCAAGTGGACGCCACCCGCTGGAAGACCATTGGTGCTAGCAGACAAGGGGCACCTTGCAAAGATGATTGAGCCCTGGCATTCGAGGGTGGACTCAAAGAACACAGCCTTCAAAAACACGACATTCTCCAAGTGGTATAAAGATCTCATCAACACAACATAGAGGTTGTGCATCCTGCAAAATATCCTCAACTATAACACAAGGAAAATCACCTTCAGCATGAACCAACACCATATGTTTGTATGGCCAAGGTATGTCAACAGGGTGGACTTCCACTAAAGAATGTTTTCATTCTACTTAGATGAGGAGGATTTGGAAAAAGAGGTAATGTCGTGGTTAGGAGTTAAATGAAAACTACGCAAGTCAGTGATGCACTACGTTTTACCTACCGAGTTGCTGAAGAATAAAGGAAAATAAGTAGGGGTAGGATCAATATGAGGACTAGAGGCACAAAAGAAAGAAGCTCTAACACAAACAGACTCTGAAGAGGAGGAAGAGGCACAACCATTGGAGTGCAAGAAAATAATGATGTCGATGTTCCCGCAATTGCAAGAGAAAGCTTTGTTGACAGGAAAGGATGTCAACGAAATACTTATCACTTCCTTCATCACAGAGCCAACAACCAATAAAACAATGACAACGATTTCATAGAGGAAAGTTATGAATCCCTAACCCCTTTCATTCATCATCCCCTGCACTCACTCAACGGTCCATGCAACCCCCATCATCCATATTCAGGATGACCCTAACCTGACACCCTTCCATCCACCATCATCAATGAACACTCGCCATCACCACCACAACCTCAATCACCACCCCCATAAACCAAAATTCCACCCTAAACCACTGATCTAGAGCCCATGCAGCTCAATCCCCCAAAATTACTTGAGCTAGAACTCCTAGAAACAAACCTAGAGTTACCTGAACAAAGATCAGAACTTCCTAGTCAAAGTCTAGAAGTATCTGAGCAACGAATGCAATTGACTGGACCAAACCCTGAAACCCAGGACTGACAAGTTGTACCCTTTTTTCATCAGAAGGACACTCAAACGGTAGAGGAATCATAATCTCAAAGTCCCCAAGACATTTCCTCAACGACCAAGGTTGAGGGTGCCATGCGAAGCACAAATCTAGAAGTAGAGCCACTCAAAGAGAAGGAGCTACCAGAGGTTCATAAGGAACCAGAGCCAACCTCTGGGAAAAGTTCAACATCTGCGCAGGAACAGATGGAGCCAGTTCTCCAAAACCCTCAACAGTGCGCAAAGTTGTTGCAATTGTGCCTAGCCAAAATAGAGGTTCTAAAACTCCTTCCACTAGCGCTAAGGCTGAGGCTTGTTCCAGGAGCATCCATAGGGGAGGAGGAGGTAGAGACTCCATCAGAACATTGAATGACCAATGGACTTCCACTGCAGGTCCGAGCATCTAGGGATGCAACCTTTTCATCGACTGACCTTGCATAATGGCCAACAACACACTTAGTTGGAATGATCAGAGCATCAACTGATCAACTAGAGCAGAGGATCCAACAAGAGGAGAGCTTTGCAGATTTGATAATGGAGGAAGCACTCCTTGCGCAAGCATGCAGAAAACAGGAAGAAAACACAAAGATCCAGGTGGAGCACAGACTAGAAAGAATTTAGTAAAGGCTTGGTAAATCCCGGCCATAAATTTGGAAGGTCACACCCCAACTGCCCGAATCTAGTGATGCAGGAGATCTAGAGCATCGTATTGAACTGATCCAAGGAACATGGTCACAATTGGCCATTCACATCGAGCATCTAGAAGTGCAGTTGTAAAAGACTCAACAGGAAGTAGAGCAACAATCTTAGAAGCTACAGGAGAATATGGAGAAGATAGTGCTAGAAGGAAACAATTCCTGAGTAGCATTACATAAGTGCACAACTGAGTGAAAAAATATTTTCAGAGAGGTCAGCGATTGGATGGGCATCATTGCTAGGTGCAACTAGAATTTGGACGTATGCACTAGAATCTAGGTGTTGAATAAATAAGTTGCGGCTACGATGGATCTGTTGTAGCAACAACAAAAGTTTGATCAGTTTCAGTAAGAGGACAACGAGTTGAATTCTCTATTTGAGGCACAATTCATAGCTAATAAGGAGTTGTGCAAATTTTGACCTGTCATTCAGACAATTTATATGCAAATGCATCAATTCAATGCAACAATAGACTTTGAATGGAACTCTTTGGTCACATCCAATCCCAAGGAGTGTATCATAGATGTGACCCAACAGTTCATCTTTGAGGCCTCACTCCTTGCCAGAAAATGGTAGGATAAAGTTAGGAGCTTTCTAGAAGTTAAGAATCGGGACTTGGAGTTGGTCCTAGAGTTGGGTCCTTCATTTGAAGAGGCAGAGGAAGAGAAATCACAAGAATAATACCAAAAGAAATAGGAAAAGGAGGACAAGAGAAAGAAATAATTTCTCCTGGAAGCTGTGAAAGAGTCGAGTACTTGACTCGAGGGTGACTCAAGGTTTATGGTCGGAGCCTATTTTTCCCTTTGTTTTTGAATAAGAAGCTGTGAAAGAAGCACTACAGTCCCAATTTTGATCTAGTACGAGTTGCGCAAGCTACAAAAGAAGTTGGATAGTAGAGCAAGGAGAAGTAACATAAATTAGTTGTGAAAAGGACAACTCAAGGCTAGCAAGGAAAAATAAGTTGCAACAGAACATGAAAGCATTCAAGCTCAAATACAAAAGACACTACTTAGCTTATATATAGGGAGGAATATGATTGTAAAAGGGTTGGTGTCATAATTGTAAAGGGTTGGTATCTTATTGTTGTTTTCTATTGTTGAGAAGTCAGGTTTGAGTTCTGAAACGTAATCTGTATACCATTTTGGGAAATAGATATCTGCGACATGGGTCCAAAGCCAAGAGTCTGTAACAGAGCACTATGTTGTATCTCTTAGGTTGTATATGAAAAATATCTAAAGATAATATATGAAGAAGGATCAAAAATTTCAAAATATGTTGTGTCATTCTGTGTTTATACTTCTTCATTGTATCTTTACAATACTTCTTTATGCTGCATAAGTTCCACATGATGTTTCTATGTTTGAATGCTTTCCGCAACCTAAGTAGCTTCAGTGCTTTCATATATGAGTTCATATTTGTTATGTATATAGTTTTCCTTGCACAAGATCAGGATAAATCTTGAAGGTTATGTGAACCCTCCTAAGTATTTTCCTTGCCCTTTTCTATCCTTTTGTCTTAGCCTCGCTTTGGGTGAGACTTCTTCTCTTCATAGGAGATGAAAATTCCATTTCTCTAGACTACATGGTACCATTTTTTGGTAACCTGAGAAGGACCCTGTTCTGATCAATCTCGCACCAATAACCCAACTTGTTGATCTCAGATCCAACTAATATGTGAGGAATCCAACCCTCATAACAAGACTCATCTTGTAAATAGGCTTCAACCTAATAGAATTAACTTTCATTCAATCCATTATATATATATATATATATATGCACAAAGACACACTCTTTTCAGCACACGTTTCTAGTTTATATAGTATTTGAACAAGTATAAGATTGAATCAATGTGTCTTTTGATAATGAACCATTGCACATATTCATTCTAATATTATCAAGAAACAATTGATTTTAACTTAAGAAGACTTCAAATCTTTTGTTAGTTTATTTATCCCTTCATGTGTAAATTATCTTGAAGAAACAATGAACTTGTTTGGTGTCAATCTTTTTCAAACTACTTTACATGCCTTAATTTTTTTACAGAAAATGAATTATGCATGAGGCACTTCCTACAATCCACTTCCGTTTATGACTGCAAGATCAGAACCATAGACTTATCCATTTCAAATGTCATTCTATTAGCACTTTTCTCCTTTCGCCCTTATTCTTCTACATGGGACCGTATTCAAATGTCCGAGGACTTATTTACTTATAGGCCCTTTGCACTTCTTATTACCTTCTTTACCTTATCATGTGACCAACATTAGAACCATGCTCTCCATTACTTTGACCTTCGGGATTTCCGACATTTGTAGTCATCCAATTATCCTCTAGTATTTTTTTCTAAAGTGTGTGTATTCTCTTCACTAGTAGATTAGAAAATCGATATTTAATCTCTCATTGAATGGACGATCCTAGCTCATCCATAGGATTCAATGAAATTGATGATCATGACTTAATTTTTAGTTCAGATGCACAGTCCTCACTTATTTCGACATTCTGTGACTCTGAGATCCTTTGAGTAACTCAACTTCCTTTACCTCTGAAGTTCATCAATGATGTTGTTGACTATTACCACACAAATCTAATTTGACGATTGACAAGATTTTGGGGCTTTAGAAATACAAGACTCTGAGAATTTCAGCTTTATCATGTCCTTCAATTATCGTTGAAGCACTAAATAGGTCCACCACCATGGATCTTTCCCTAACTCAATTTGACCATTTATGTTTAGTCTGGGACTTCATGTCTTTGGCCCTTCTTATCCTATCTTTCCACTATGCTTGATCAATGGTCAAGAATGATCCTGAAGTATATCAACAATTAGATTTACTTCGTTATTCCCACCTTCGGTGATTAACTGATAAAATAAGCTTCAATATCCCTAAAGTTAGTAATCCCGGAGTGGCATGGCCTGCTGAAGTCACTCAAGATGACGAGGACCATAATTTCGTGTGCCACGTGTCACCCTTATTCATGAGTTTCATGGACCTTATGTGCCACATCTACCTTGACATTTTTCACCATTTGATTGGGCCACATGTCATCTATTGCTAACATGATCCTATTGACATGGACATGTTGATGTGTCACATGTCTTCCTCCTAAATCTAATAGTCGTAGATTCATCTGAAGTTCATCCTTGATCCAAAATTTGACGTTACTTCAGGATTATGACACTTTTAAAACTCAATCTAATAATCCTGAATCGTCGAAGTGTCGAATTTCCTATCCTCCACTTGATCCAATGGTTGAGAAATGACCCAAAGTTTCTCCATGAGATCTGATGTTAGACATTCACTTCACAACTTCATAGGTTTCAAGACTTCGTGTCTTATGGGGTCCGCTTATAATTTACTTCCACTTGGCTCTATCTGACGATCATTATAGATCCTGAACTGATCAAACGGTTGTGATTACTCCTAAATTTTGAATGGACGATTATGATTCCACAATCCTTCACAAGGGATTCTTCTGTGTAGTCTTTGTTTTCTGCATGATCTGATGGTCGAGGATTCTCCCAAGAACTACATCAAAGAACATGATTCTTCACTGATTCTTTTGGAGTTTACTGTGGGGATTTTAATCCTGATAGCACTTCTGCAATGCACTCTCCATTCTAATATTTCCTTCATCCTTTCCAAATACCTTAACATTGCATGCTTTGATTCTGTGTGTGTATTCTTTGTATAATCTCCCCACTATCTCTCATGAGATTTAGTAACATAGGATCATTTTTTATCTTACCATGATCAACAATGATCATGAATTTCTTCTACCCCAAGGTGATATTCCTTTTTCTTTGATTATTGTACATGTTTGACTCATGTTATCATCAATGACAACACACAATCAATAATGCCAACAACTATTGCATTCGTAATCATCATTGTATATGATTCACATAAATTCTTTTTACCAACACACACACACACACACATATGTAACAAATCTAAATATTAAAAAACAAACATATATATGTAATTTATATTTATAAAAAAATGAAAGTAATTTTTGTTTGCAAACAAAAAGTGAAAAAGTAATTGGTGCTATTAAAAAATACAAAAATCATCATTGTTGGTGCTCTATTGCAGACATAAGGCACCAAACAATGGTGTGTTAAATTTAATGCACTGATGCGTCATTGTTAGTAGAGCGTCGATAACTATATTGGTGCAATTTGTTATATAGCACATAGATTATGGGTTTTCATACAAAATGAACCATGATGAAATTTTACATATGAACTATTTAACATGGTGTGGTTGGCTCTATGGACTTCACTACTTTAATAAAAAAAAATCTCTTAAACCAAGTGCTGCACTTTTTTATATAAAAATCATCATAACTCTATGTTCCTTGGAGTATCAGATGATTTTTAATGGTGTGTTGTCTTTTAGGATGCACCAATAATAGGCATGTTTTAAAATATGTACCTCTATGATAATTTTTTAAATATTGTCCCCATGTGACTCCATTAACAACATCGGTGCACTTTAGTGAATTTAACACACCAACACTCCATTTTTAGCTTTGTTTTTGTTGTTACTAGTGTGATTTTCTTATAACACACTAGTAACATGGCGTCCTATAAAAAAAAATCTATGGTAAATTGTTATGTATTTTTCTCATTGTCTTGCACTACACAACACTGGTGTATTGTATATATTTGATGCACTGCTAAGAAAAAGGTTTGTAACATAAAACTAGGTGGCATGTTCAATTAGATGAATGCACCAGTGCGTTTATGTTAATCAACGCACTTCTAAGGATATTAGAGGTTCTTAACATAACATGCACTGCCCTCATAATTTGTGAAAATTATGCCCAATGTTGTGCTCTTTACAACATTGGTGTATTTATTGAACATATGGGCACCACTAGGTTAAACTATTTTATCACAACTTTAGTGTTGTGATGTGTTACTTCTAACACACTTATTCTACCATGATATTGGAGCACCGATGTTTTTTTCAATCGTTCTTTGTGAAGCATAAAGCACTGGTCACATGGAATCCAATGAGATTCCCTTCTATGCCAAGTCAGTCAATATTTGTTCCAGTGCAGTTCACTAAACAACACTAGTGCATTTGGTTAAAATGGTTCCACCACTATGTTAAATTTTATTGAACATAAATTTAAATAAGTGCACTTAATTAAATGTAATTTTCTAGTGTTGGGAGAAACTAAGTACACGTTGGTTGTAGTCCATCTGAAAGGATGCACCACTTTGTTTCTAAAATTTATCACAATGATCTTCCTTGAATGAAACCAATGCATATGTTTATATAAGAGACATCGAAAATAGTGCTTGTTGGAAATTTAATATAGGATGCATTGCATCGAGGTGAGCTAAATATTTCAGGTGCACCATGCGGAATTGGAAAAAAAAATGAAAAAAATGTTGAAGTTTATGGTAAATTCAAATTTTAATTGGATGAAAAAGAAAATAGGAAGGTAATAAAAAATTTACCTAGATTTTTATATCTTGAGGCGGCATGGTTTCACCATTCAGAGGAAATGAACATTCATGATAATTTCCAAAATTTGGAAATGTGTGGAATCTACCAATGAGTTATCCAAGTTGTTATAAATCATTGAAAATGAGGTGTCTTTGGAAGGAGGGTGAGCATCGATGCTTTCTTGAGAGTCTGGAAGCATGGGATAAAGTTTAAAAATGAAAATTAGTAATTTAAAATTTTTATTTACCCTACCATAGTGTGCTTAACAATAGTGATGCACACTAGGGAATAATGTTCAATGACATTGGTGTGCTTTGATCGGTTCTTGTTGTTTTTATTTTAACCTCCAACAGTTCTTTTAAACATTTAATCAATGATCTGTTTTTGTATATGTGCACACCAGTGCATAGGTATCATAAAGGTAAAATAGTAAAAAATCCTTTGCAAAAACCACTGCACACCCACCTCTACTAACAATCTTCACTATAAATAATGATGGCGTGTTTTAACATTTAAGCATCGATGTGTTATGTTTTAAGAAAGTATTGGTGCATATGTACCTTACAAGTGCACCGATAGAAAAACCTCCAAAAATATCTCCACTCGCTTTCCTCTGCTAACAACCTCCGCTATAACTAGATAAGGGATAAAATTTTCATGGAGGTTTTGTAAAAATATCTTCTAGAATGTGTTCTCCTTGTAGTGATTGGTTGCAACAATCAAAGGTATATTTAAGTGTTCAAAATATATATGAGGAACATAATGTTTTTTTTCTCGACTAAAAATAGAGGGCCTTGCAAATTGGTGGGAAAGGCACACAAAGACACTTAAGTTGGAGGGTGATCCACTAGTAACTAAGTGGGAGGATTTTAAAACCATCATTAAATCCGAGTTCTACCCTATTGAGTATGTATATGAACAATTGATCCATTGACATTACTTTAGGAAAAGGAAAGGGTATAGTTTGTAGGATTACACCACCAATTTCGAAAATATGGCTATGATGATGGGTATCTCTCCCAAGAACCCAGATGTACTCCTCAAGAAGCTAGGGAGTCTACATGGTAATTTTAAAAATCAAGTGTTTCTCTTCAATACTGAGATATTTGATGAGGCCTATGTGCAAGAAACAATTATAGAAAATATAGGCCACAAGAAAGGACAATTGAGTGGTTCCAAGTAGAAATAACAACAAGATGCTTCCAAGGATCGGAAGAAGAAGTGGAAAGCGAAAGACAAGAAGAGAAAAACCATTGAACATCAGTGCAAGGATCCAAGTAACCCTTGTAACCATTGCAATATCGATGGTCACATTGAGGAAAATTGTTGGAAACTATATCCAGAGATGAATCATAGGAACCCTAAGAAGGATGCCAAGAAGAAAAAACTTCTAGCCATAAATTTAAGCAATCAGGTAGAGAGAAACTCATATGTGGATGAGACTATTTCCTTCACTTTAGTGTAGAAGGATGTGAATATGAGTATTCCCCATCACAAGGAAGAGAAGGAGATGACAAAAATCTTCCATATCAAGATCTAGGTTAAGAAGAGAAAGGTGGATGCTCTATTCAATTATATCCCATATCTACTGGGACCGATAAAAAAGGATTTAGATATCAAGTTCACAAAATTATGTAATATCAAATTTGTTGTAAGTGGATTTTTTATTGATGAAGTGGAGTTATATGTAGTACCCCTTGACATGTGTCGTGTATTATTTTGAATATTCGACATGTATATGAGGGATGAAATATTCATGTAGAGAGAAAACCAATACTACCCAATTAGGGATGGGAATTATTTCATAATCAATTCACACAAAGGTAAATTCAAGACCTCACTAGTAAGTTCCAACCAAGAAAAAATGTTTATTAGTTCAAGTCAGAATTAATTTTTGATTTTCTTATCATATAATTAGTTGGGTGATGAATTAGTATTAGTAAATGCATACCTAAAGGCATGTAATAAAATGAATAAAAATAGTTGGAGGAGTGTTTTAGGAGCCTAAAGGAATTATACCTAAGAGGGAAGTGGAACACAATATACAACTATTTCCTTACTCTCCATTACCAAACATTGGGATATATAGACAATTTTTTATGGAAGGCAATGAAGTGAAGAAACAGTTGAAACAAATGTTGGAGTAGAGAGTAATTCGACTAAAAACCTCACCTTATATGACACCAATCATCATCGTAACCAAGAAGGATGGGAATTGGAAAATGTGTATTGACTACAGAGATTTGGTCAAGATTAATCTTAAGAATCAGTACCCTATTCTCTGGGTTGATTATTTGTTATACTATTCGAAACATGCCAAGTACTTCACCAAGTTGGATCTCAAATTTGGATACCACTAGGGATGTTTCAAAGAAGAAGACAGCTGGAAAACTACCATAAAGAAAAGGAAAGGCTTGTATGAATAATTGGTCATGGCATTTGTTTTATGTAATGGGCCAACTACATTTATGAGATCGAAGAATGATGTATTGTGCCCATATTTAGATTCATTTGTTATAGTGTATTTGGACAATATATTGGTTTGTATATCTACCTGGGAGGAGCATATGTCACATATCATGCACGTGTTAGAGAACATGAAAAGGAACCAACTATTGGCTAACCTTAAGAAATGTGAGTCTTTTTGAGTATTCTTCATTGGTTTATTTTGATTGATGCTCTGATACCATATGTAACAAACCTCCCATTCATGACGACATCAAGCCTCTCCTAACAAGTGATTTTTTTTTTTTGTGTGTGTATGAAGGTAAACCTGACATTATACTCAACAATGCAACACGACGACGAACACTACGCAAACAACTCTCACAACCACAAAATGATGACCTTACAAGAACAAGAATGACTACCCACCCATCCTACCCTACAATGGTTAGGACCTCCAGGACACATAAGCAATGCTCAATCCTAGGTTCCCATCGATCTTGACCATTTAAGGTCTCAGGGCTGGTGACTGTTCTAAGGAACAAGGAGGTGTCTACTTCTCGCCCGACGCAATCAATACCAAAACTAAAATGATAAGACAACAACATCAACGATGATCGATGCACTATAGTTTTCTATGAGTCAGTCACACAACGCATAAATTCCAAGGTGCAAGAGAATTTGATTACTAAATCCATCATAAACGGCATAAGTTCATGTTCAAAGTAATCAACTTTATTTTATAATCAAGGTTCCAAGGGTCGTCATCTATTTTACTTCAAGGCGTGAAATTAATCATTCATTAATTTCAACTATACCTAACATTTTTAGTGGTGGAAGAAGTAACTACACCCTTGCCTTCCCATACATACCGAGATGCATAATAAATATTAATTAATTCAAGACGAAAAATGAATTAAGAGCTACATAACCATGACTCCAACAATTTTCCGCTCATTTTTCAATTTTGAAGATATTCTTAATATGGTGCACAGTTGATCTATGAAAAAATTTGAGGTAGATATGCACCTAATCTAGTTCAGTTCTAAACATACATATTCCTTCTTTTATTCATTTTATTTATTCTTGTGTTGACATAGGTCTCAATTATAAATTAGTAAAGGTGTTTTAATTATACTAAATTTGATCACCTTATTTATTCAATTAAATAAAGTCAGAAGGGTAACTTGTTTGTTTTATGCAGAGGTACCTTGAGCTGGGATAACACTTTTTAAAAGAAAAAGGGTTAGGATTAAACTTTCCCGGCAAAACAATTCTACTAAGGCAAAACCCTTTTTTAAAACGATTTAATAATATTAATCAAATTAACTGTTATATTAATGTTATAATTAAAACAGGTAAGTACGCTAGCTATTGTAATTACAGTTGTAGTCACCACCTCCTCCATTAAATCCGTGTACTGATATAAAAATGGCCACGCCACCTTTACTTAGGAAATTCAGAACCAACCTGGAACCACGTTGCCATTACTGCATCCTATTCTGATATCTCTGCCATATCAATTGCTTCCACTCTATGATCATGAAGGTGTTATTCAGAAGGTTAAAATCAATGGGAAGTAGACAAATTTGTTCAAATTGGATTTGTTCAAATTTGATTATTCATTTTGTTAAACAATCCAAATTAAATCCAAATAACAATCAAAATTAAAATTATGACAATCAAAATTAAATCAAAAAAGTAGTTTTCTTGTTTTTACCGAGCTGACATGACATGAGAGACTGGTAACTTTAGGGTAAAATTTTTATAACCTGTGCTGAAAATACCATGTAAGAAGGTGCCCAACTACATTCTATTTTAGTCACTAACTGTGTTTAAAAGGGATTGATTTTCTCTATAGGAGAGACTTCTAAGTATAAGTAGCGTTGGCATTTATGCTTTCTGAGAACATTATATTCATCACAGCTTCAATAGATCTATTGAAGGATGACCCGAAAGAATACTCCACCATTGGATTTTAAATTTGATGATGAAGCATGGTATGATGTGTTCAACAACATTAAAGAAGTGTCATATTAATATACATCAAAAAGCATTTCAAAAAGTCATGATTAGATTTTCCCAGTAGAAAAGTTTAAAACTGTAGGAGATATTAGGTCAAGGTTTCGAATCTCAGCCGAGCTGAGTAAAGTGAAAGAGGAATGCTCATAAGCTCTTCATGTTCAAGCGATGGGAAGGATATGAAATATTTCAACCAATTGTTGAACAGTAGGTTTCATTTCTTGTTAACATTTTTCCTTTTTATTTAATTATTTATAAAAGTATTATATTTAATTTGAACAAATCTTGTAAAAAAATTATAAGATAATAAAATCGATGGGTAATAGACAGGAAGATGGAGAAAACCTCCTAGAATGAAAACAAATGTTGCCAGCGTTAAATCACAAGGCCTGCAGAATTTGCCAAGTAGAGACAAATTCGTTCATTAAGGTAACAACGCAATTCCAACTAGCTTTATCAAGGTAATCACAACATCAATCAAGTATCCAAATCGTTGTCTAAGAGTAAGTAAGTCACAAGCAATAAAGTCGTTGTCACCAAAATTGTGATCGTCGACATCAATCAAAATCATTACGAAGTTGTTGTGCAGTCATAAATTTAAAAATAACTTTAACATTGCCTGAGGTGGGCGCCTTGATAGAATTTAATATCACAATCAATAATATATCGCTGTGTTGGACCAGATATTACAATAACACAATTTAGGAATGTATAGTTGTGAAAAAACTAGAACATGGTAACTCTGTGCACACATTAAGAATTGGTGTTGTCTCCACGACATAACTAAAACCCTGCTTATAGAATTTAGAAGGATAGTAACCAAGAATTGTTGGGCATAAGCTATGCCTCTCAATCTGTCACGGTCATCTACCGATTATTTAAAAAAAACGCAGTCATCAGGGCAAAATCACCGTGGGTAATACACAACTATTAAGTAATTCGTGGTTGCATATCATAGATTATACCATCATTTAGATACATCTCTAAACAGTTATGGATGATGTCTGTACGCAATTCAACATATTATAGGAAAACGCCTATATTTATAATCACTATTTCTAAATTGTGCAATTCTTGTCTAACTATCTAATGGAGGAATAGGCAGTCAAATTTTAGGTGAAACGCAGAGCAGGGAGAGGATAATGTTGACAATAGTAAGAAAATGCCAGGGCCTTAAGGATGACTCATCAAAGGGATCACAGGGATTAAATCAGTCGAGGCGCAGAAAATAAACAACAAGGAAGCAGGACAATCCAAAGCTAAGGCCGTACTGAAGGATGTAAGTCAAACAATTAGGCAGGGACATCCACAGAGGTAGACGGCTGAATTTTCACCTTTGCTTCACCATCGTCGCATAGAAAAGAAGGGCGTTGAGAACCATAGGTATTTTAACACTAAGGCGACGACCGTAGATCAGGCTCCTGGCCGACTTCTCAGCCGAGGACTAGTGAGATAAGAACGAAGGATAACAATATCAAGGTCACAATCAACACACAAAGTGGTCACGACATGCGAGAATATGAAGGTCATAGAATCAATCAACCAATAATTCACCTAGGCTATACAAATTTTAGACAAGAAACTAGAGAATCAGTTTACCTACCCAATACACATGCAGATCTAAATCATAAATCCTACAACATTCTATCATTCAACAAAGAAGTGTACCATTGCCTCTTCACCTGCTCTAAGTGTCATCTGTGCTTCATGCAACTCCTGCTCGCCAACCATCGAGACCTCACCGGTACCTCCCAACCAATGCTAGGGGTAATCTTCTTCCCCCTTAGCCCCTCGAGCCGCAAAGGGGACACACACACTATCCAGAGGTTTCGTCTAGCTCCCAGCTCACCTTGCAAGGTCGAGCTACCACTCCTCTCTGAGATGGGTATCCAAACTCCCACAATTAAATCAGTCAAGTCGATATTTCTGCAGCGTAACGTTACGCAAACAGAAGGTGCCCCTTCCTCCTTCTCCTCCCTTTATTTTATAGAGTTTCAAAGTTCCTTTCTTTTCTAAAATCTCATTTGGTTAAAGTTTTTAAAAATAAAATTCCAAAACTTCCTCTCCGTACAAGTGTCCCTCATCCCCTACAATCCTCCATGAATTAATTTCTTTAATTAAGTGATTATCTTTATTTCCCTCACCCACCTAGAGTTACTCCTTGAATCACTCATAGTTGTCCCTAGATTCCCTTACAAGTTTTGAAGGCTTTCCCTATTATGAAATTGCTAATTTAGTTTAAAATTAGAAAGCTCTTAAATGTAGATTTTTTTACTAAGTTGACTTCTTGCTTTTTCCCTTAAGTTCCCCTTTTTCCTTTTTATGTTACCTCCTTTCCCTAGTTTCCTATTTTTCTTATTTTCCCTCTTTCCCCTTTTACTTAGAACTCAAAAAGGCAAGTGTGGAATATAACTCCTTTTCCCTTTTATCATTAATTTAGTATCTTTGTTTTTTTAAATTATCAAAAGATAAAATAATTAATTCCCTCTTTACTTTTTATATCCACAGATTTTATTTCTTATGAATAATTTAATTTATTACTCCCTTCATGTTACAAAATTTTATGAAGACCATAATTATTACTTAAGTGGTTTTTATTTTAAATTTTATTATTTTGTTTTATTTTATCTATTTATTTTATTTTATTATTATTATTATTATTTTAGAGGTAGAAAATTTTTTACCTCTAGCGAAATTTTAGACTTAGAACTTAGATTTTGTACTAGGCGACACTTAATTAGGGAAATTGTTCTAAAATGTCTTAACCTGTTATTTGCCTTAGGTCCATCTAGGTTCATCCCTCTATCATCATCAATGCAACGTGCCCTTCAAGACGCACCAAGTGCTCCAAGGGTGCCACTCACCTCATTTGTTCCCTTGCGCGACGTGCCCTTCAGGACACACTACGTTCTCCAAGGGTGCCACTCGCCTCTTGACTGATTGGTAGACATCAATAACCCTGGGAGTCAACACTCCACCAGGTGAACTTGTGGGAGACTAAGGGCTTCTAAGGAATAAGCCCCCCACCTTATTGTGCGCCCCTTGGAATCATCGTGAGCGACTGTCGCAGTCTGCCTTCACGACATCATGGGTCCTCTCGAACTAGGTAATCATTAACCTATAGTTTGAGCCACGTCGGGAGTGCTAGTGGGTTGTGGCAGGTCTGTTGTCCACACCTCTCTGTCAACCTCTCTGGTAGTCGTGTGTGATCCCTTTACTCCATATGTGAGTCTGGTCAGCAAGCTATTGTCAGCCTGCATCATCAAAAAATCATGTCAGAACATATCCATATCATATCACCCAGTCAGATGGAATAATATCACAGTAAAACAATCAAACCCCAAAGGCACACTCCCTGACTCGATCCGGAGTCCAAGGGGTTCCATTGATGCCTCTGCATCCTCAAGGTCCAAACCTTGCACACTCAGTAAAACCTAGTCAATAGCACCTGTCTATGTCAATGTAGTAAAACAACATGTCATCAACCCATAACACATCATAGTCAAAGTCAAAAGTTTTAATAGCATAATAATCCGGATCACTTGTGAGCAAGTGTCCTCAAAGAATAAGTTTTCTCAGTGTCCCAGAGAAAGATGTTACATACACCCCCTCTTGGTCTAAACTTCGTCCTGAAGTTTCACAATATATATGATAAAATAAAGTGTATCACAGTATCATATGTATATCTGTCAAACAAAAATGGAAACTGTTGGTGCATATCATATGCGTCCTCCCAGGTCGCCGAGTGTGGACTATAATTGTCCCACTGAACCTTCGTTCGACGTCGAATGTGATGATCCAAGATGCGGACCGGATCAGCCGTGAGCGATCCCTCGTCCAATACCTGCAAGGAACTCATGTCAATAACATGTGTAGGATCACTAATATAATGTCTCAAAACAGATACATGAAAATCATCGTGCATATGCCTCAAAGAATCAGGCAAGGCTAGTCAATAGGCCATGAGCCCCTTTTTCTCCACAATCTCGAAAGGTCCCATGAACCTAGGAGACAGTTTAGCTCCCTTCCCAAACTTGATCAAACTCTTATGCGGTTTAACCCGCAATAAGACTCGATCACCGACCTCGTAACTATGGTTGACATGGTGCACATCAACATAACTCTTATGTCGATCCTGCGCTTCTTTAATCCTTTGTCTTATTGTTTTCATTTTCTCTTCCATTTTTTGGATTTCTTCTGGTCCCACCAGGACCCTATCCTCAAGCCGATCCCAACTCAAGGGCATGCGACATGGTCTCTCGTAAAGAAACTTGAAAGGCTCCATCTTAATGGTGCTCTGGTAATTTTTGTTGTAAGCAAACTCCACTTGTGGAAATAATTCTTCCCAATGCTTTTGTTGGTCCATCATGTACATACACAACATGTCCTGCAAGGTTTGGTTTGTTCGTTCAGTCTACCCGTTAGTCTCTGGGTGATATGCCATACTAAAGTTAAGTTGGGTTCCCAAGGCCTCTTGGAAACTCATCCAAAATCATCCAGTAAACACCGATCCTCGATCGGATATAATCTTCTTAGGTATGCCATGTAGCCTCACAATATCACTGATGAAAACTCTAGCTATGTCAGGTGCCTGATATGTCATATGCACAGGAATAAAGTGAGCACTCTTCGTCAGAGTGTCTACTACTACGAAAATTGAGTCATGTCTCCTTGCCGTTAGTGGCAATCCAACAATAAAATCCATCGAAATAACTTCCCATTTTGATTTCGGAATAGCATGTGGTTGTAGTAATCCTACTGTGTGTCTATGTTCAGCCTTTACCTGCTAACATTCTAGACATCTGGCCACATAGTTGACTATGTCGGCCTTCATTCCCTTCCAGAAGAATTAGGGTTTAAGGTCTGCCCTCATCTTCGTGACTCCCAGGTGAGCCATGTAAACTTCTCTATGAGCCTCGCTCAGGATCAACATCCTCAACTCGTCATTTGGTGATACGTAAATCCGAATTTTAAACCTCAATAAACCATTGCTATCAAATGAAAATCCCTCATATCATGGTACCATCATTGTGTTTTGTCCGATAAAACCCTCGACCTATTTGTACCAGTCATCGTTACACTGTAAAATTAGAATCTTTTCACATAGATTCGTCTGAAGAGGCAACACCGAAAAGATGCGTAGTCTCCAACTCAATGCATCCGCCACCCTGTTCACTATCCCTTTTATGTAAGTAATCTTGAAATCTTACTTGCTAAGAAATTTCGACCATCGTTGTTGTCGTACGTTCAGGTCACTTTGCGTAAATATGTGTTGTAGTCCACAATGATCAGTCTTTAGTTCAAATTTTCGTCCAACAAGGTAGTGTCTCCAAACCTTCAAGGCATATACAATGGCTAACAACTCCAAATCATGCATCGCGTAGTTCTCCTCATGCCTTCTCAGTTTCCTCGAAATATAAGCGATTACTCATCCGTCTTGCATCAAGACTATGCCTAAGCCTTCCTTGGATGTGTCAGTGCATACCAAGAAGTCCGCATGCATGTCAAGGACCTTTAGTATCGGTGTTTTTGTCAATAATTCTATGAGCTTCTGAAATGCTTTCGCACATTTCTCGATCCAAACAAACTTCTTGCTCTTCTTCTACAACTCCGTGATCAGATTTGATATCTTCGAAAATCCCTCAATGAACCGTCGATAGTATCCTACTAAACCCATGAAGCTACACACTTCTGAGACATTCATCGGTGCAGGCCATTCCATAATATCCTCGACCTTTGCAGGGTCCATGACGATGCCTTCGTCGGAGATGACATGCCCTAAGTAGTGAATCCTTGATTTACAAAAAGAGCATTTGGACAACTTCCCATATAGTTTGTTCTCTCGTAGACACTGTAGTACCAAGTGCAAGTGCTCGTCATGCTCCTCCATCGTCCGAGAGTAGATCAAAATATCGTCAATAAATACTTGCACGAACTTTTCCAAGTACTCGTGGAACACCCCTTTCATCAAACTCATAAATACCCCTGGGGCATTTGTCAGTCCAAATGGTAAAACAGTAAATTCATAATGTCCAAACCTCGTCTTAAAGGAGGTCTTAGGGGTGTCATCCTCCTTGATCCGCAACTGGTGATACCCTGATCGCAAATCGATCTTGGAGAACACCATCGCACCCTTCATTTGATCGAACAGATCATCAATTCTCGACAATGGATATTGATTCTTGATCATAGCCTTGTTCAGTTGACAGTAGTCAATGCAAAGCCTCCACGTTCTATCCTTATTTCGTATGAAAATAACAGGTGCACCCCACGGTGACACACTAGGACGTATCAGTCCTAGGTCCAACAACTCCTTCAGTTGCATTTTCATCTCTTGTAACTTCGGGGTCGACATCCGATAAGGCGTTCTTGCTATTGGTTCAGTCCCCGGTTTTAGGTCTATGGTAAACTCCAACTCCCTCTCCAGTGGCATCCCAGGTAACTCCTCTGGAAATATGTCTGCAAACTCCTTCACCACCGGAAGGTGTTCTAGAACTTCTGCTACTCCCTTCTCGTTTAATGCAAGGATCACATAAAGCTTGCACCCCTTGTGCATAGTCTTCTGTAGCTGTAAGGAAGAGATGAACCTCAGGGAAAATCCCTGGTTCCATCCTACAATCACCTGTATCTATCCCTTGTCATCGACCAAGCTCAACCGTTTTGTCTTATAGTTGAGTACTGCCTCATGCGATTCCAACCAGTCCATACCAATCAAGACATCATACGATCCTAGGATTCTGAGGTACAGGTTGGCCCTTGTGACTAACTCTCCTAGGTTAAGGACACAGCTCATAACCTTTCCTCCAACCTTCTGTTTGGCTCCCGAAGCCATCTCTATGAAGCTAAACTCATCATGTTCGACTGCCTTTACCTTAATCCTTGTTAGCGCTGCACCAGAAATGAAACTCTCGGTAGCACTGGGATCTATTAAAATACTAAGGGTCTGGTCAGCAACGGTAACTTTCATCTCGAGCACAGTCGAGTGATGCTTTTCCTGGCGGTTATTCACCGCTGCATGAATCCGATGGGCCTTTCCCATATCTCCCATGGTAGTGGTTCTAGCTGATCTGGATGCTCTGGTCCTCTCCACAGGGCAGTTGCATTGGTAGTGTGGCTCCCCACACGTCCAACACCCCTTCTTTGGCCTAGTAGTCCTGGTACTCGAAGTAGGAGATGATGACCCACCGGCCTAGAATCCTGGTCTGTTCTGCTAAATAGGCCTAAACTGTTGTTGTTACGGTCGATGCTGCTACTGATGTTGTGGTCCCTGATAAGGTGTCTGCTGCTGAGGCGGTGGTAGCCGAGGTGTAGTGAATGTGGATCCCCTCTGGAAGCCATGATATCCCGACATATGTCTCATTGGTGTCTGGTGCTGCTATGTTCCAGATGAAACCTGCCCTGCTGGTCTTGTTGGAGTCCTAGTCTGACCCCCACTGATAAGATCCTCCTCTGCTATGAGGGCCTTCTGGATGACATCATGCAAGGTTTGAGGCATCAAAATTCTAACCTTTGCACGTAGGCTATCGTTAAGGCCGAACACGAACCTGTTGACCTTAAGTTTCTCAGTGTTAAGGTGCAGAGCATACTGGAGCAACTCCATAAAATGGGCCTCGTACTCAGGCACCAGACGACCTCCCTGTCATAAGGCATTGAACTCATTGAGCTGATGCTCAATGAATTCCTATGAAAGGTACCTCTCTCGGAACTGTTCCTTGAACAGTTCCCATGACGTGTCTTCGACGACCATGTTTAGTTGTGGTAGGAGCGTCTTCCACCATAGAAGAGCGCTCCCCTTTAGTTGAAAGACCGCCATGCATACATTCATGTTGGAGGTATAATCGTGAAGTGTGAAGCACATCGCCATGTTCTCCAACCATGCCTCGGTGGCTGCTCCATCAGGGGCACCAAAGAACTCAGGAAATTTGACCTTCTCGATTTCACAGTGAATGCTACCAGTACCGACTGGAGTGTGCGGTGGAACCTCAGCAGGTGTCGGTGCCCTGGCCTCATCTCTATCCAAATGGTTGATCAATGCCTTAGACATGCGCTGAAAAGATCTCATCATTCTGACTACATCGCCAACTGCTATCTGCTCCTGTCCGAGAACCTTCTCGTCTCCCTAGGGGTTAGACCCCTTAGGTGTGGATATTACTGGAGGCATCGTGCCTCCTCCCCTAGCTCCCCATCATATACCTCCGCGACATCCTCTAACCATGATTACCTGCATGCAAACAAGTCAACTCGATGAGCAACAGTATAATCAATCATATCAACAAAAGCCGTAGCGATCCCAAGTCACGGGTTGAATCTGCTCTCATACCATAGGTAACAAATGGGAGGTTCATTACATAATTAAGTAATTATCTTTATTTCCCTCACCCACCTAGAGTTACTCCTAGAATCACTCCTAGGTGTCCCTAGATTCCCTTACAGGTTTTAAAGGCTTTCCCTATTATGAAATTTCTAATTCAGTTTAAAATTAGAAAGCTCTTAAATGTAGATTCTTTACTAAGTTGACTTCCCACTTTTTCCCTTAAGTTCACCTTTTTCCTTTTTATGTTACCTCCTTTCCCTAGTTTCCTATTTTTTTTTATTTTCCCTCTTTCCCCTTTTACTTAGAACTCAAAAAGGCAAGTGTGGAATATAACCCCTTTTCCCTTTTATCATTAATTTAGTATCTTTTTTTTAAATTATCAAAAGATAAAATAATTAATTCCCTCTTTACTATTGGCTAACCTTAAGAAATGTGAGTCTTTTTGAGTATTCTTCATTGGTGTATTTAGGGTATGTTATCAATGGAGGGAAGTTCAATATAGATCCCACAAAGATTGAGGCGATAATAAAATGGCTAGTTCCTACTAATGAAATTTAAGTCAAGATATTTGTTGGAGTACCACAATACCTATGGAATTTCATAAAATATTTTTCAACATTAGGTACACCACTCCACACCACAAGAGTGAGTGATAAGAGTTTCCAATGGGGAATGAATAAAAAAAAATAATTCAATGGACCAAAATGAAAGATTAGTCAATCATGAGTTATCCCATTACCTAACTTGTCAGAGACCTTCATGTTGTATACAAATTCAAGTGGGTATGCTATGGGATAAGTTTTGATGTAAGGAGGTAAGACAATATGATATCATTTTGAGATGTTTCATGGGAAAGTTGTAAAATACCCTACATGTGATAAGAAACTATATTCCATAGTTCAATCCATTAATAAGTGGATACACTATTTGATGGGAAAGGGAACCATTACCGAGATAGATCACCATCCATTAAAACAATATTTGTAGGCCTAGAGAAAGCTTCAACCAAACATTACAAGTTGATGGGGTTTTTGCAGCAATATCATCTAACGATCAAGTATAAGAAGGGAAGAACTAATGCATTTGAAGACAGGATTTCAAGGCTACCCACATCCAAGATTACAACTTTGGGAACTCTTATTAAAATGAATTATTTTACCAATGATGCACACAATGAGGCATATATATAATATCAGGACTTTAAAGAGGTTTTTCAACAATTACATAGCCAAATTCATGTAGAATAAGGTGACAAGGCCTAGTACTATCATCTACATAATGGGTTACTCTACAAACTAGACAAGATTTGTGTCTCTAAAGGTTAAAGATTGAAACTTAGTAGAGAGGCTCACACCTCCAAGTTTGAACGACATTTTGGTGTTGGGAATATAGTTGCTAACTTACAAAAGTATGTGTACTAGCCCAAAATGAAAGAAGATGTAGGATGGTATATTATAGGTTGTATAATTCGTTGTACCATCAAGCCTAGTAATAGAAAACAAGGTCTATACCATCCCTTAACTTTACCCACTTGACCTTGGGAAAGCAATTCCATGTATTTTTTGGGAGGATTACCACCAAACATGAAGGGACATGGCTATTTATTTGTGCTAATAGTTGATAGATTTAGCAAGATATGCATTCTTATTCCTTTTAAAAATACCATCATAGGACAAGAAACAAAAAACATGTTCTTTGAACAACTCTAGGTGTACTTTTGGATACCAGGGAGTATCATCTCAGACAGGGATACCATATTTCTCCATGCCTTCTGGACTACACTTTGGGATAAGATGGACATGAAGTTCAAGAGATATACAACATTCCATCCATAGACAGATGGGTATACAAAAGTATTCAACATGACTTTGATACAACTTTTGAGAGGCTATAATAAGAACCATTTGAAGACCTGGCATGAAAATCTAGTTTATATTCAACACTCTTATAATAGATCAATCCACACTTCTACTATTAAGTCCCCTTTCGAAACTTGCTTTGAGTATTTGTTTCCTTCACCCTTGGATATTGTTTATGGAAAACAATGAGGAGTGAGTGAAGAAATAATAGGAGAATAATTAAGAGTATACAAATTAATTGAAAATATTAGACATATCCATTTGCAAGTACAAGAGACACTAAATATGTCATAGGAAAAGTATAATCCCAGGCATGATCAACATAGAACTGAGAAGTCATTTAATGTAGGAGATAGAGTTTGGTTACAACTAAACAAGGAAATACTATAGGTTCCTATTAATTATATCAAGGCACTATGGTATGGCATCTTTTAGGGACTAGAAAAGGTGGGAGATAATTCCTATAGACTCGATATACCCCCATACATGTGAATTTACTCAGTAGTGAATCCAGAGAATTTGAAACTCTATGAGATTTCCATGTTGGATTAGGAGGAGGAGTAGGTCATACCTACAATACTGGATTTAGCACCAGATGCTCAGGTAGAGTCGGTAGAAGACACAATTTCTCAGAAGAAGTATACAACTATAAGACAAGGGTATCATGATGGACTTTGGTATATTGGGTTGAAAGGGAAACTTCCAAAAAAAGAAAAGTTGTAATCCAAAGTAAAGGTAGAGGAAAATTTTCCTCACCTCATTTACTAAATATTTTTGAGAACAAAAGCCTCCCTAAATGGGGGTGTATGATCTATATTATGCCATCATATAATTTTTCATCTATCTTGGTGCTTTTTCGGTGGAAAATGTTGAAGGAATCAACTTGCAGGGCCATTTTAAAGGAAGGTCCTAGTTTGGAAAATTGGGGTTTAGAAACTTATGGAGACATTTTGAGGAATTAAATAGAATTTTTTGGAGTGACGGTGTCTATAAATTGCACCCACACCCTTGTAAATTTTCTACACTATGAGACCCTTCAAATAGTGCAAACAACACCTTAATTAATGCTTGTATACAAAAGTTATGCCTATCACAAGTTGACCTACCTTGTTGACCACCATGCTACGAGTGGATTCCAAATCAACCCCCATTTATCAAACATTGGAGCTATCTGCATGTGTATTTCAATAAACTTATATAATTTCCAAACATTATCATAAGTTAAGTGTTGAGGAAGTCAAAACCCTAACCATATATAACTATCGGGCTATGTTAAATAATGAGCCACTAGGAGGAGAAATGAGTTCCATTCTTTTGTATTTTATTTGTTTCATATTTCAGTATAATATAGGAGTGATAATTTGAGAGAATAATAGAGGAAGAGATATTTGGTATCATCCATACAAGCTACAATTTCAAAGGAAACTCCAGAGTGAGTGCCTCTTTCTTTGTATTTGTATTTCCATAATTGAAGAAAAGAGAGTAGATCGTAGGCCTCACCTTCTATATATTTTTTCTCCCATATTGGGTTTTCTAGCATATATATTATGTCCATTTGTGTGTGGATAATGTGTTGTTTTACTCACTTAATTCATTTTTTTTAATTCAGTTATTTCATAAATTCAAGAAGATCTAGTAATTAACTAATTCGGGATCTAAGGAAATAAATTGCAAAATCTAAGATTTCTGAATATTTTAAGATATGTTGCGATGAATTGTTCCAGTGCAATATCCACAGTAGATTATAGATCATGATGAATAATCAATATTTTTGGGCTCAATATTTATTTCCTCCACATTTACATGATTTCCATGTGTCATGATATCTCCTTAAGGGAATCTATTATCTAGGGTATGTAACAATATTGATGACATGGAATTTTTCAGTTCTTCCATATTTTTTTCATTTGTACCATATTTCAATCCATATTATTTTCCATTTGTGAAATATTGGTTTCCATATGTTACCTATTTTCATCCATATCATTTTCCATCAATTCATTACTTTCTATTGACTTGACACTTAATTCATTAAATTGGTTGTCCAATTTGTCTCATTTGTGAAAAAATTCTTCTTTTTCTTCCCAAGTCATGGTTGATATTTCTTAAAGTTTAGTTGGTGAGGTTATTTTTGGAGAATTTTTTGAAGCCACATGGGAAAAAAATAAAAAAACCACTTTTTTTATGTTTATCACAAATTATGAATCACCAAAAATAGATATTTCAATCAAAAGTTAAGGCAATTGTAAGTTGTATACCTTCAAAACGATAGTAACTGAGAGGTTTTCTTGCTGGGAAACCTTTGTGTTGTTGTATATCTGAAATTTTAGCCATTGTGAGTCTGGAATTTTGGTCTGTAATACTATGATTTTTCTTCTCTTCAATTCCACAGGTCTAACCAAAATTTGATGTGACAAGTGAAATTTATGGTAATTTCACTAAAACTTGCTAATTTGTTTCTCTTTCTAGAGAGAAAACTTATACATTATTCCATGTGTCCAATCTTTTAGATTTATTTCTAAAATGTTTGCTTGAAAAAATATGGTCTATCTTGTTTCCAAAGAAACTGGTGGCACTCAATTTGGATATTTAGAAACTTCATTTATGAAACTTCTACCAAACGAGACATGTTTGAGACTAGTTTTAGGACTGGTCAAAACCCTAATTTTGACACCCTTTATCTAATAAAGTACAATGAAAAAAACCCTAATTTTTTTACCACAAATGATTATCTATGTTCCCTCATGATTCTAAAAATTTCACAGTTTGAAACCTTTCATAAAAAATGTTATAGAGAAAATTTGTGAATTGTTTGAAACCTATTTCAAGACTAGCCATGAAGCCTAACTTTCACAAGATGCATCTTAGAGTATAATGAAACAACACTTGAAATTTTTACAGAAAGTACTGATTTATTTTTATTCAATATATTTAAAATTCGATATTTTGAAACCTTTCCAAAAAACTTATAGTGAAAATCCCAATATGACTCGTTTGAAATTGATTTCAAGAGTAGTCACTAACCGTAACTTCCATAAGATGTAACTCAGAAAATATATCGAACCAATACCTAAAAGTAAAGTGAGAAAAATAGTCAATGAATAGTACACGTATGGGGGGGAACCTCCTTTTATAAAATAGTCAATGCACAAGACAATATGAGATGATCATAAATTTGGTCTCCTTAGTGTGTGTATGTGTATAGAAAACCAAGGGTCCAATTACAATTAAAAGGTATAGTTGACAATGCTAATATGACTATAGAAATACAACAACTCAATATATATAGCTTTAGATGTGGTTTTGTGTAGAGGATTTTAAAAGTAGGAATCCATATCATAATACTTATCATCTATATTGATGACCTTGTCCTTACTGGTAGTGACCCTAAACTCTTAACCTTTGTGAAATCTAGCCTTAATAATAAATTTGAAATGAAAAACTTAGGCTATTTGAATTATTTCCTTGGAATCCAAGTATTCCAAACCATGGAAGGAATTTTTCTTTCCCGTTCTAAGTATTCATATGACCATATTCACAAATTTCACATGGAATATTGTAAACTAACCCCTTCTCAATTCCAGTTTGGAGTCAAACTTACTACCACCTATAATACTCCCAAATTCGATGCCACTTTGTACCAATAATTAGTTGGTGTCCTTTTGTATTTGAATCATACTCATCCTGATATTTATTTTTTTGTTGGTCTTATTGCCTGGTGTATGAAAACACCCCATGAGAGGGATTAGAAAGATAAAAAATGATACTTATGTATGTCCAATGTACAATTTAGTTTGGGATACATTAAAGTTTATAGGGGAGTCCTTTGTTTGTTGGTTTCACTAATCCAAATTTGACCAACGACCTTGATGATCCAAATTTTACTACAGGCTTTGTTTTTAGTCTTGGTTCTAGACCTAGCACTTGGTATTGTAAGAAAAAATAGGATATTTATCTTTCTTCATCACAATAAGATTACCTAGAAGTGGTTATTTCAATTCGAGAAACCTTTTGTCTTTGACATATCCTTTTAGAGTTTGGATTCTAGTAGCATTATCCAAACACATTTTAGTGTGACAATCATATTTCCATCAAGATTGTCAAATATATCTTTCAAAATCAGTGCAATGAGAAAATTAAGATACAAATTCACTTCATTATAAATCTCATTCATGATCAAGTTCTTGAAGTGTTGTTTTTCCCTACAAAAAAAGAAAGTTGTAGACATTTTCACAATGTCTCCTATAGAAGAAATTTTTTCCAAACTTTGGTCTATGTTAGGATTCCAAGAAGTTGTCATTAAGGGGGGATAGGGTCTAATCGTATTCTTCCTTATCCTATTGTGTTAAATTTGTAGATCATTCAATATAATCCCAAGTTGTTCTTAAAGGGGGATGTTAGGATATTTAGACACTTAATATCTAGTTGAGATCAACTTGGTCTAATGTGTATTTAGGTCAAGTGTGTTTCTTTAGTATGCATTGGTATGCATTTGTAGTTATGTAATATCATGGTCACTCTCTGTTCTAAACATAGAATGATATAAAAGATAATATTCTCTAGAGTGATCTTATATATCATACTCTCCTCAATATTAATGGCTATATTGACCCATGTCTTAACACTCTATTTGTCCAAGATCTCTATTTAAATAGAATGGAGGGTCATTTTATGATGATTCATTCTGAGAACATCTCTCGTAAAATAATTTTTATTTTCATTAATATATTTCCTTCAGTGGTCATGTTTTCTAGGGATTTTGACTATCTCCCTCTTAAACGGTTTTAACCACATAAAAACACTAGTTTTATGGTCTTTTATCTGGATACGTGTGGGGATACCCTATTTTTTTGATCAATTTTGTGCTCTAAAAATGAGTATTCTTTCCTAAGTTATATGTCTAGGAAAAATTATAATGGATTGAATGATAAAGGAGCTAATTCTAAGGAACACATGCCATGAATGGGGGTTATCTCATGACACAACTTGTATGGAAGTAATATTTTGATTATGAGTTGGACACATGGTGAATTCTAAGATTTGGTGCACTAGAGATGATCAACCTTCTCTCCCAAGACATGATTTATCGGAAAAATAAATTGTCCTCGACTTGATTATAAGTAACATGGGACATGAACATGACCCCAGACTATGGGACATGCCCTCTATATGGAATATTTGAAACAAGAGTGAGATACAAAAATTATTCCAAGTCTTGGAGCATAATTAAATTATATTGTTTCCTAATACATGATGTAGGGTAAAAATATAGGGGCTTGGGACTTAAGGAGATTTGTATAAGGCATATGGACTATGGACACAACCTAGAATCATGAGATAGACCCTTTGGATGGAAATTTTTTCATGTGATTAGGATACATGATTGATTCCAATTTTTAGTTCACCATAGAAGGTTCTCTTTACCTAAGACATGCTTTGGGGAAAAAATATAAGAGTTCAGGTCTTAAAGGAGACACTTATAAGGATCATGGACCAAGAACACAACCCTAAACTCTAGGAATAGTCCCTTTGGATGTAATGTTTATCCTGTGAGTAGCATACTATAATGTCCCCAACTAGGTTATGTGGGCATATTATGTTTTTTTATCCAAAAATTGTTAATTCTTCTTGTGTAAATATGTCAAACATTGGTATTAATTTTGTTGTTAACCCCTTACAAAATGTTTTCTCATATAGACATATTTTCAAATGGATTTCATGAGTTCATTACATAGAAAATAGAGAAGGAAACCATGGCATCTTATTATGGATGGAAACCCCAATTAATAAAAAACAATAATATCTAATGGCTATGATAAAAAATACATAATACTCATGAACATACAAGTATAATGGTTGCAAAGAAGATGCACAAATATACCAATAGAAACAATACAAAAAAACTTGGAATGATGCCAATCTATGATGCTCCCTACGACACTGTACTCTTGTAGTGTCTACTCTACTACCGGCTCTCCTGTAACCCTATGAACTTGATCAAAATGGCTTGTTGCAACCCCATTCACAAAGGTCATCTTGGGATAACTACTAAATGTCTACCGAGGCCTCGAGGGATGCCCCGTACTCAACCCATGGGGGTGCCCTAAACTCTTATTTATTTGAAACCCTCATGAAACCTCCAAATGTATAAGCTAGGCCTTGTCCAAAAAGTTTCGTAAACCTCTTTTGTACCTCGGTATCTCTTCAAATTAATATAAAACTCCCAAGTGAAGCTCCGATGGTAGTCCTATATGGACTCCCCCTCTTGTTCAACTAGGGTGCATATTGCATCATCGAAACTTGACTGCAGTAGTGGAAGGGTTTTGATAAAGCCTAATGAAACAATGGCTCCAAGAGCACTCCAAAATGAGAGATCAAATCATAATTCCAAAGAGAAGGGTTACCCCTCTATTTATCCTTCCTCTAAACCTTCTAGATCTTTCCCCTTTTTGACCAAATCAAACAATCACTTAACCTCCAATTTCATGTAAGTATAATTTTTTATTTTATTTGATGTGTCTCTAGGATTTATCATTCTATTAACACCAAATAAACCTCCTTGACTCCCTTTCCTTTGTTTACTATATCCTTTGAAAGTCGTACAGGCTATTGGGTCATCCTCTATCATGATCAATTGGAATGGGAAATTATAGATACATTCATAATTCTAAGGTTTGACACAACATGGAAGAGTTTTATTTTGTAATACATGCTTTAGGATATTTGAATTATAGTGGCTTGGTCCCTAAAATATATCATTATATGGCACATGGTCCATGCATAAGGAATAATACCATGAGACAATTCCTCTAGATGGAATATTTGGCTTAAGAGTGAGATACATGACTAATTATGGGTTTGGTGCACTAGGGAAGGGTATCCTCACCGGAGACATGCTTCAAGTAAAAATTCACTAGGATTAGTCCTTGAAGGATTTACTTGTAAGGAACATGGGCCATCTATGGGGAACTAGACCATGAAATCGTACAACAGTGCTTGAAAAAATTCATGTTGTAAACTATGGGGCCACGAATGTTGTACAAAATTTTGAGGGTATTGGGGTAAGACCAATCTATCATCACCTTTATTTTCTTAGGGACATGAAGAATACCCAAGGTGATGAGATAATCCCTCCAAATGGAATATTTGGTGTAAGACTAGGATAAAGTCTCAATTATGATTTTTTTCATACTAGAAAAGGGTATCCTCACTAAATATATGATTTTGGGATTAAAAATATGATCTTGGAACCTAAATGAGATACTATTAGCAACATGGGCCATGAATGGGGACCCAAACCATGAAATAATCCCTTAATATGTAAATTGTGTCATCCTACATTTTGGGCATGGACCCCATTCTGAGGTTTGGCACATTAGGGAAGGGCCTACTCACCAAATACATGCTTTGGATCCAAAATATGATGGTATGGGCCCTCAACAAGATACTTATAATGCATGCAATTCATGCATAGGGTTTTAGGCCATATTATAGGATTTCCACATGAATATTTTTCTTAGGAGTGGGATAGAGGCTCAATTTCAAGGTTTCACACCCTAGCGAAGGGCACTCAATACATGTTTTGAAGCTAAAATATAATGTCTTAGGTGCTAATGGATTTACTTATTAATATATTGAGGAATGAATAAGGAGTTGGACCATAATATAAGACCTTTAGAATGAATATTTGTCTTAAGAATCAGATACAAACATAATTCTAAGGTTTGGAATACCAAGGGAATTCCTACTCGTCTAATACATGATTTGGGGATAAAATATAGGGTCTTGGGCCCTAATTGAGCTACTTATAAGGTACATTGGCCATGAAATAGGCCCTTTAGATGAAACCTTTTCCCTAATATTGTGAGAAGAGCCTAATTCCATGCTTTGACATACTAAGGAAGGATCACTTCACCCAAGACACACTTTAGGGATGGAATAGGGTGTTATGCCCTAAAATATCTACTTCTAATACATACAAGTTTTGAACATAACCTCATACTATGATATATATATATATATATATATATATATATATATAACATTAGGTAAGGGTCACCTCAACTAAGAAAGATTTAGGGCTTAATTGTAGTGGTTTGGATTCTAAAGGAGCTTATTTTAAGGCATATGGTCAATGAATGGGGCATAATCCATAATATAGACCCCTTGGATTGAATTTTTAGTTCAATAATGTTATACAATCCAACTTATGAGGTTTAGTGAACCAAGGAAGAGTATCCTTATCAATGATATGCTTTATGGTCAAAATATAAAGGTCTTGACACTAAAGGAGGAAATCCAAAGGAAAATGGGATATGAATGAGGATCCAAACCATGAGATAGGTCCTTTGGATGGTATTATCGGTCCATGAGTGGGATAATGGATTAAGTTCAATGCTGGTGTAATAGGGAATCTTATCCTTAGGAAAAACCATGAGACAATTCCTTCATACAATACCTTTGACTGAGGAGTGGGATACAAACCTGATTTTGTGGTTGTTGAACCAAGGAGAGTATGATTTCCTAAGAAATGATTTTGGGCTAAAATTCAATGCCCTAGGATCTAAACAAGATACTAAGGAATATGGGTCATGCATGGGTCCCTAAACTATAATATATTTCCTCTATTTTGAATTGATGGATCATAAGTGTAGATTTTAACCGTGTACAATTATTTATTGCAAATAGATTTCCAGTAAAAGAACAAAAAAGATACAATGGAAAATACAAACATTACATAGATATTTTTTCCCTGGAAACCCAAACTGGGAAAACTAGCATTTCTATATTCATTCATAGTGATACATTGTTTACAATACAATATACATATAAGATCCATCGACATCCAAAACCCTAACCCAATGACCTAGATTAGTCAACAACCCTATTTCCTTTACTGAAAATAGAAAACCATCGACAAAAACCATGTGCCATAAAACCACCCAACAATGAACACGAAAATTGAGGCAACACAAAAAACGAGGAAAAAATGTGACACATTTCTCGAGGTAAAAATATTCTCGGGGGTGTTTCCCATGAACCCCTATTCAAGGGGTCTATTGCCCCCCTCAAACCCACCTGCACACCTGATGCAACGTAGCAAACACTAGGGCTAGTCATGCAAAGAATATAACACATGCCCAACAAAAAGTGGGATACAATATTGGTTCTAACATTTGGTGCAACATGGAAGGGTATCCTCATCGAATACATTCTTTTAGGTTGAAATTTATTTATCTATGCCCTAGTAGACATAGTTTCAAGGAACATGAGCCATGGATGGGGACGTAAACCATGATATAGGCCCTTGCAAAGATTTTTTTTTCTAGTAGTTGGCTAAGGGAATAATAACTTGGTCTGGCACACCAAGGAAGGACCTTCTCACTCAAGTCATTATTTGAGTTCAATTCCTATGGGAATACATATTAAAGGAGATACTTATAAGGAATTCAAGTCCTCAAAATAAGTCTAGATGATAAAATATGTTATATGGATGGAATCATTATCCCAAGAGTCATTGATTCAGATTATGTTTATCTTTGAAAAGAAATTTTTTCTAGCAGAGAAGAAACACCTTTAGTAACCACTCACAAAACTAGATCAAATATCAACACACCGATGTTTTGACATGGTAAAACCCCTATGAGGAAACATCTAGTTCTTGATGCCTTATCCAGGAGACCTTCAACCTTCTCTATGATAGAGCTCTAAGCAGATTCGAAGTCCATTCTCATGAAATACTCCAAGAATACCTTTTCTTGTGATATAATAGAGGGAAGTATCCAGGATGATAGGTACAGGGTAGTAGGTGACATCATCTACCACAAATATAGGATATATCTTGTCCTTGAGTCCACACTCAAGGATAAAATTTTGAGGGAAGCAAATGATGCACCACTGGTAGGGAACTGGGGGTATCTGAAGACCTACAGGCAGGTTAGGGAGAGATTATCATGAAAGGGTCTCAAATGGGATTTACTTCATCATGTGAGGGAATGCATGAATTTCCACTAGAGCAAGTCAGATTTCACACATCCTACAGGACTGCTTCAACCCTTACCGATCCTAGAACAAAAATGAGAAATCATCTCCATGGATTTCATCACAGGATTACCAAAGGTGCAGGGTAGGGAATTTATTTATGTGGTAATGGAAAGGTTGAATAAATATGTGCACTTATTTTTCATTCCTACAGAGTACATTGCATCTCAGGTAGAAAATCTATTCTTTAGGGAGGTGTTCATACTCCATGAATTTTCGAGGAACATAGTCAATGGATGAGATAGAAGGTTTCTTAGTGTGTTTTGGCATGAGTTGTTAAGGTTACCTAGCAAATTTTTTATACTTATCACTAGCTATCATCCCAAGATAGATGGGTAGACCGAGATAATAAACAAATGGATCGAGGGGTACCTAAGGAAATATGTGTCAAGGAAACGACGAGCATGGATAAAATGGTTGCATCTCGATGAGCATTGATACAACACCACTCATCACATGTCCATCGAGATGATCCCATTCAGGGAATTGTATCGATATGATGCTTTGTATTTTTTTGATTTGGAGTTTGGAGAGAGAAAATATCCCAAGGATAATGAATGGTTATAGGAAAGTTAGGACATCTTAAGGGTCCTGAAGAAAAATTTGCAGGCCGCTTAGAATCACTAGAAAATGTATGCAGAGAGACACAAGGTAGAAAACAACTTTGAGTTTGGAGATATCATCTTTCTCATATTACAATCATACATATAGACATCTTTGATGAGGAGTGGTGTAGAGAAGCTTAAGACTTTCTTTTACGGGCCCCACAAGGTGATCAGGAGAATTGGGGAAGTAAAATATGAGTGTTGGTTGTGGATCCTGATTATATTCCTAATTCAAAGCTCTTTGTTTGTAGTCATGTTCATACCCCATGAATAATTTATAGCCCGGAAGAATGTACACTCCTACATGCGGGGGAGTGCAGGGGGGGTTACCCCCCCTGCGGGGTCCGGGGGCAAGCGGGCCCTCGGTAGGGGTTCGGGGAGGAAGCCCCGGAAGGAAATTTTTCCTTTTAAATGTATATTGTAATTCCATTGAAAATCTAGACCATTCATTATAAGGTCACAGATCTGACGGTAGAATATATGTTAGGGTTTTTTTACCCTAGAAGGAAACCCTCTTTTATGAGGGAAATGTATTGTGGATATGCATCATTTCGAATACTGTACTATGAGTGAGGATACTATGAGAGAAAGAAGAGGAAGTTACAACGGATGTGTTGTAGGTGGTATCCCTTCATTTGTGGGATAATAATAAAGGAAGGAATTGGCAATTTCTTTACTAGATGTAGCCCACACTAGGTGAACCACGTATATCTATGTCTCTATTGTATTTGGTATATTATGTATTTTATTTCCGCATTTTTTTTATTTATTTCTCCATAGTATTGTTTTTCTAACAACTCGTATCAGAGCAAAAGGTAACTCGCAGGAAAAGAGGGTTCCTATTTTGAGTGGGAGTAATGGCGAAATATGGAAGATGCATCTGGAAGATTATTTATATTAGAAGGATCTATTGCTACCATTGGGTGGAATAGAAAAGAAGTCGACATCCATGAAGGATGAAGAATGGGAGGTTCTTGACAGAAAGGCACTAGGAACGATACGACTGAGCCTGGCAGCATCGGTGGCTTTCAAAAGAAAAGAAAACGAAGGAGTTGATGGATGCATTGGATAAACTGTATGAAAAAACCTCGATGTCCAATGAGGTATTTCTAATGAACATATTATTTAATATGAATATGTCATAAGGTGGGTCTATTGTAGATCATTTAAATGAATTTAATACGGTTACTAATCAACTAAGTTTTGTAAAAGTGGACTTTGATGATGAGGTCAGAGCTCTTCTAATATTTTGTTCATTGCCAGAAAGCTGGAATGACTTGGTCATGGATGTAAGTAACTCTGTCTTTGGTTCAAACACTTTAAAATTTGATTATGTTATTGGTGTTATCCTTAGTGAGGAAATGCGTTGGAAAAACACATGTGAGACATCAAGTAATGCATTAAACACGAAGAATAGGGGAAGACAAAAGGATAGAGGAAATGGCTCATGGAACCATGATAATTATAGGAAGGGTAGATCCATGTCTACATTTGAAAAGATAGATTGATGAAATTTTGGGAAGAAAGGACATCTGAAGAAAGACTGAAGAGCTCCAAAGAAACAAAGAAATGGATAGTAGGAGAAAAATTAGGAAGCAAATGTAACAGGTGATGTGTTACAAGATGATTTGATTTTTTATGTAGATAATATTTTTGAGTCTTGTGTAATAGATTCAAGGGCTTCATTTCATGCCACATTCCATAGGAAACATTTTCTAGATTATGTTCAAGGTGATTTTGGACAGGCTCATTTGGGTGATGATGCACCATGCAAAATTGTTGGAATAGGAAAGGTAAAAATAAAGAAAAGGAATGGAAACCAATAGTTGTTGAAAGAGGTAGGACATGTTTGAGATCTAAGGAAAACATTATTTTCAATAGGGAAGTGATGCAGGAGCATCACTCCAACGTCATCAAGCGCCAGCTAACCAACACACCCAACACATGTTCAATGGAGAGGAGAGGCGCAACCCTCTCACTTTCAAATTTCAAATTTTGAAATTGTATTAAAAGTTGTAAGGCCAAAGAGCCAAAAGCCATGCATGTGAGCAGGCTTTAGATAAAGGTTTCCTTAAATAGTTGTAAGGCTGAGATCTAGATCCGATTCGAGCTAGACAACCATTCAATGTAATTGAATGTAAATTAATGAGAGTTGGTGAGGATGGAGGGAAGAGCTCGAGGATCCCCCTTTTGTTCTTTAGTAAGGCATAGACGAATAGGTAGAATAGGTTGGATAGGAGAGGAGAGTCGAGACTCTGTTGCAGTCCGAGCTCGAAGACATTGTAATCATGCATTCTTGATTAATACAATCATAGAAGTTTTTCCTGCATGTTGTTGTTCATGTGTTTGTGAGTTCATGAATGAATGTATTTATGTGTTGATGATATGCTGTAGATGTATGCTAGATGTGCATTTGCAGAGATAGATAGAATTTCCTATCTAAGAGTTCTTTGATTTCAGGTTTGGATTCTTTTTGGTTTCATGCAAGATTGCATGACAGAGTACTGCGGTCTCTGAAAACTAGTGCAGGAGTGCACTTATGAATTCTACGGAATTTCAAACAAAGACGTGCCAGGAGGGTGCACCAACTGAAGTCATTGACTCAAGGAGGAAGCCTCAAGGTTGTTGAACACCTTGGAGGTAAGACTGTGCAGAGGAAGGCACAGAGATAACAGAATCACTGAGGGTTTTGTGGAATCTCTACCATGAGGGATTTGAGCAAGTGCATAGAGTGGACAGAAGAACTCTATTCTGAGTTCAGAGGAAGGAGAAGTGTCGAGGAGGAAGACACTCACAGAGTTGTTAAATACTATGTCAGTTTAGTAAGGAGTTCTTGAACGAGAGGCTTCCAAGAGGGCACCAATGTCCATTTGAAGGAGGAGGCAAGGGTCGAATCCCTTTGAGGTTAGAGCCATAGATAAGCTTTGAGGTTGTAGAGTTCGAAGGAACCCTTGAGGTTGAGAGAAATAAAAGATCAAAAGGAGGAACACCTCTTAGAGTATAGGCGAGATATAAGGTTACAAGCTTCGCAGCAGAGACAAAGGTCGGTACCTTTTGGAGCAATAAATCTTCCAAGGAAAATGAAGAAGGGAAAGCTCAAGGTAGAGCATAATTGTCATTAGATCAGCTGGAGAGGCGAGATCTAGGTCATTGAAGTCTACATACAGACGCATGTAGGAAAGTGCACAAGGAAGAGAAACAGATCTGGGCCATCAGATCTAGTGTAAAGGACTGATAGTCGTTGGATCGAGCGAAGAAACACAAAATTTAATCTCTAGAAGCCGCACGTAAGAGAAGAAACAGACGGTGCAAATGCTTCATGAAGAAGTGTCGAAATCTCATGGACCATTGGATCTTGCAGATCTGTGAGAAGGTTAAGGTTGAGTGTCTTTTAGAAATTTGGCATTTCGACATTTCGGGGTTCAGCTTTTCGGAAATTCCGTTGACAAGGAACCAGGGCACTGTGCGTTGAAAACCCCAAAGTCATGAAATGAGACGTGTCTTTGGAGTAGGACTATGGTCACGGAGGAAGCAGTCACATGGACCGATATTTGGTCAGGGGCTAATCGTCGTTGAGCTCATTTTGGCATTTCGGCATTTCGGGGTTCGGGAAGTAGAGGAGGTTGTGATTTTGGAATCGAGAGTTTCAAACTCCCAGTTTGCGAAATCCCCAAGAGAAAAAGGAAAAATTCCCGAAAGGTTGAGGGATAATAGCCGTTGGGCCCCAATCGGGTTTCGGGGTTTTGGCACTGAAGAGGTAGTGTTGCATGGTCAACACAACTCCCGAAATCACAGAGAGAGAAATGTTGAAAGGTGGGTTCCAAGTATTAGTCAAAGGATACGTGCGGTGGAAGTCAAAGGAGTGGTCAAGGTTCGCGAAACTATGAAAATATCTGAGCTGTTTTAGGAATTTGGGGAATGGAGTGACCAGTGGTTTGGGTCACTACATTTCAAACTCCTGGTTACCGAAATCGTGATATAGCCAGGACCTGTGGATCGGATTTGTGGGGTTCTAGTGAGGGCCCGAAAGAACTACTTCAGTTCTGCAAATTCAAAGAAGATTGATCCTACGCAGATCGTGCCCTAAGGGTTGGGGGTCTGCACCAGGAAGTTGGCAATCGAAGGTTGTATATCGATATTTATAGATAAGGTGTGGAAGGTCACCAAAGCGTCATTGGTGATAGAAAAAGGAGAGAAGGTAGGTACATTGTATTTATGTACTCATAATACTGACTCTTATATCTCTTTAGCTTCTACAGGAGTGGATACAACATTGTGGAATAATAGGCTTGAACACATGAGTGAGAAGGGGATGCAAGTACTTCACAAAAGAAATTTGTTGCCAGATCTTAAACAAATTGATTTAGATTTCTATGAGAATTGTGTTTATGGAAAACAAAAGAGATAGATTTCTCAGAGTCAGAAAATAAAAGATGAGAGAAAGGTTAGAGCTTGTGCATACAGATGTATGAGGACCAACTCAGGTATCATCTCTTAGTGACTCTCATTATTATGATACTTTTATTGATGATGCAACTACAAAAGCTTGAGTTTATTGAATTAGAAAAAAATCTGATGTTTTTTATACTTTTAAGAAATGGAAAGCTTTGGTTGAGAATGAGACAACAAAAATGTTGAAGTGTCTCAGATCAGAAAATGGAGGTGAATATTACAACAAGGAGTTTGATTATTACTATTATACCATGGGATTCATAGAGAGAATATAGTTCCAGGAACACCAAAAGAAAATGGTGTGTCAAAAAGGATGAACATGACAATCATGGAGTGTGCAAGGAGTATGAGATTGCATGCTTGTTTGTCCTTACATTTATGGGTAGATGTTGTAGATATTGTTGTTTA
>ML821846.1:0-18661 GCA_009831015.1 Picea engelmannii
AAGGCCATTCTGGACCTAGGGTGCACCAAGAATTGTGATTTGAAGTACTTTTGGACTATTGAAATTTACTGGCATATTAAACTCTCATGGATCAGAGCATGAAGCCATAAGTGGGGGAATTGAGACATCTCCCTCGGATAATGGATGCATTGAAACGACATGTCATTATGCTTATCACTATGGGATCTTGGCTTGCCAAAAAACAAGGAGGGGTTTTCCAGATTGAGAGTGACAAAGGAGCCTAAACCTTTGTCGGGACTCTTCGCCCAAAGGCTCAGTATGAAGTAGCCAATCCCTTAGAGGTGCCCCGAGTTCCTGCTCCTAATGAAGATTAATTCAGTTACAACTTCTATGATTTGTTAGATAGCAGTCATAACAATCTTTTACAATTATAAGTTAGGTGTCTCAGGAAGTATAGAGAAGAGATACTCTTATAATCATAGTTTTGTTATATTTTTGGAAGTTGGCATGGTTTTCCTCTAGGAAGGACAATAGTATGGTTGGACAAAGATGTCTATTTGGCTCTCATGGTCATTCTGCTATTGATGTATATTTTGCAAAAAAAGACCCCTTCTTACTTACAAAAAATATATACATATCTATTTTATTTTGAATAGGTAAGGATGTTACTACTACACATTACTTTCATTGAAAACAAGATGTATTCTTATATTCTACCTTATTCAAAAAATAGTTTAACACTATATGAAAAATAATTTAGCATTATCTTTTTAAATGCAAAGAAAAATTGTATTTTGTATTTTCTTGGCTCAAACAATAGATGCATTGCTTTAGTTGATTCCTTGATTGATGCAAGAGCATCCAAAGAAAGTCAAAGGATAAGCATGCATAGTGTGTACTAGGAATAAATAGAATGAATCTATAAAGGAATGCAATGGAATGTGTTTCTACAAAATAATGTAGGATCAATGCACAATTTGAGAAGGGGTAGAGTTAGCACACAATTTCAACCTCGAGGAGGAAGGCATACTAGAGATTTAAAAAAAATAAATTCAAAGGACAAGTGAACAAAAGTTTAGTGCACATGGACGTGAATTAAAGGGAGCCAACATACAATTACATTAAGGAGCACAAAAAGAATGTAAATGCATTGCAAAATAACCTATGAATAACATTGTGACATGCTGTAGATTGCACAAAGGGAACAATGCAAATGGAGGAAAAATAGTTAGATTTAAAAATGAAGTGGTAAGAAGTTGAAGGATGGATAGATTATTAGAGCAATAGAATATGAAGAGTGGGGAGGTTAAATAGATATAAATGGAAGTAGAAGAGGGAGCCAAATTCAATTGGATAGATTACACACACACATAGAGAACTCTTGAAAGTTCTAACCTGTACATTATATAATCTATTATATCATTATCCATATAAATATATCTTACCCTTGAATTGTGTATTTGGTTTTGTGTGTATTTGATTGTTAGCTTGTGTTAATTCCATCCATGTGACATGATTTTCAAATCATTGTGTGGACAAGTTTGTCAAATTTGGATCACCATACCTTTATTGTGTCATTTGGTGTCAAACCAGGGCTTGATCTATGGAAGCGAGAGAATTGAGATAAGAATAGGTGCTTACATAGGGACAAAGTGTTAACTTTCGAGGTTACTCTGAAAGTGTTTACACCATGTTGGGATGCTTCATGAGATTTGGGGTACATGGTGTATGTTCATCCCCTAGAAGATCTGATATGGATTGGCACATGAGAGATAGTTCTAGATGGATTTGCATAGTTGAGATACCTTGCTTAGTGGATGTTTGACCTCAGATGGTTGTCGACTTAGAATTATTCCCTTATGCATTGTAATTCTATTGATAGTTTGGCGGATTCCCTTCACTAGGGCCCCATGAAGCATCCACTTGCTCGGAGAGCGCCCTACGTGGGATGAGGTGTGTTGTGCAAATTGAAGGAGGGAATCAAACCCTAGTTGACATGTAGAAGCTTGGATTCCTATTCCAAGGATTAGAGATGGCTCAATGATGCTTGGGGATTTGACAATATTCTTGTAGGGAAAACTGACCCAATGGAGTGCATTGCTTAGGAGGATCGATATATTCCATGGAACCTTTTGATGAAGGGATGAATACTTAATTTTCTTAGCTACATCATCTTGGAGCCATATTGTGCACAACATCACCTTGGAGCATGACCCATGTACTTTAGAGTGTAGCCTCTCACTTATGTTGGCCTACAAGTGCTCATTATAGGTTACTTGTAAGGGATAAGGCCCACATTGTATTGTTGGCCTCCCTTACCTCTCATATAAATAGAGGAAGTAGAGATTATTTCCATTCATATATAGTTATTCACTCACTTGTATTCACTCTTTTGATGAGATGTGACCTAGAGAAGAGTGTGCACTAGCCCCCCCCTCTCTCTCTCTCCTCACTAGGGTTTATTGGTCTTCTTAAAGCATCTTGGAGGTCTAGGGTTATGGTTTTCCCCTTAGAGTTTAGAGATTAGGGTTTTGTCATAAAATCCTAGGGTCGAATTGTGAAAATGAGGAGAGAACATCTTTCCTTAGAGGATGTATTGGAGTGATTCTTGCATATTGGATCTTCTCGACTGCTAGGGTTTTGTTGATTTACCCTAGCTCTAAGAAGATTTGTACTAGTTGGGAGAGAAGGAAATGGTATGTATGTGTACTTCATCTTAAGCATATTAATGAAGTTTCCAACTATCCAAAACTTGTGCAATTCCTAGATTTGATTTTCAGCTATATATGTTCTTTATGCATTGTTTTTTTACAACCATATATGTCTTGTTGACTTGACATAAGTAAAAGGATAATTGTTAAGTGGTTTGATATCTATGTCAAGAATATAAGGGGTTGATTTTGATACTGTCATATTGTTGTTGTACTAATATAAAAGAGTGTTTTTAGATCTGGTTACTGGCTTATAAGTTGCCCTAAAAGCGTTGAAATTTATTCCTTTAGTTTGGTATATTTTCTCCTTGAATTGTCGAGAAGTTTGGGTTGTTTGGAAATGAAACCAGTTTGTACTCTTTTTGTTGTTGTTTTGTACATTTTTTTACAACAACCCTAAGGATGAAAATTCACATGGATAAGATTCGAGAAACCTTCTAGGTTGAAGGTGAAATTTCTATTTTGCATTGAATTTTGAATTTCAGGAAATTTCCACATGGTATCAGAGCTTGTTATGGTTGAGATCACTCTTGAGTAAGAGGGAGTTTGTATTTTAGCTAGAGTTTACCTGGGATAGGTACTTGACCTAGTTGGGGTCATTGGGTGAGAAACCCTGGGTTGCTTGGGAAATCATTTGTACCCTAGATTTTTTTTTGTCTATTTCATATACTGCTAATTTTGTGCACTTAAGACTTGTTCAGGATGTTACATATTATTTTTTTCACCTTTGTGACCACTGATGATATGTGTATTTCATATTTCTCTGTTCCCCGAATGCTATTGAAGAAATAAGACTTTCCCTGGTAAATGGAACCATCTTTTCCTTATTGAAAAACCCTATCAAGGAAGATTGTTGCACCTTGCCATTATTAAGGGTGCAACGATCCCCAATAGTTGCATGCTACACCACAGTGGCATGTGACATCGTCACAGGTTGCTCATGTTGAGGGTGCGACGATGCTCAAACAAAGGAAAAAGGTGAATTTCTCGAAGGTTCTAGAATGGAAACTTTGAAAGGATGAGGTGGCCTTCGATCGTTTGGATCTCACACGCTTCTTTGATTTAGTGGGATCATCCTAATCTCTTCATCCATCCCTCTTTACTTTATATAAGGAGGGATCTCTCATGGGAAAAGTTATTTTGGCTTATGTATGAAGAATTCTGCTAAAGATTGTGTCTATTATAGCTTTGCTTTTTCTTTCCAAGTCAGGTTGTGAATACTCTTCATCAAAAGCATTGGAGAAAAGGTGTGTGTGTTGAGGCAAAGGGACATTGGAAGGGACCTTGCAACATCAAGGCATAGGTTGTATTCTTCACTTTCATCAATATAATGCAGTAATACATTTGTTCCCTATAAAAGTGTCTCCATTTTTATTGCATAACTCCTTGATCTTATGCATATGTTTCATTGGAATATATATATTTTTGCCCTCTCTTTGTTGGTTTGTGTTTCTTAACAGGTTCAACATCCCGCAAACCTTAATATGGAGCAAAGACAACACTATCAAGGATCAAACAACGTTTAAACATTATGTCGTTTATCCATCATTGAACTAGTATACATTACAATGGAAATCTAAGGAGAAGTTTTTATTCTGTCATGTTTTGTTATAATTTATTGTTGAAGTTAGGGAGATTAGTTTGTGTCAACACTTACCAATTTGTCCAGTAACAAAATTGGCGACCATACTGGGGAACATCCTCTTTTGGTCTTTGCTTATTTTTTCTTTTGTCTTGCCTTATTTTGTTGATTTTTCATTCTCCGAGTCACTCGGTGATCCAAGTTGACTCTCAGATCTTGAAAGTTCATTGAAAAACCCTGTCATCTTTTTAATTTTTCTCTAGTTTCAGTCATCATCGCACCTTACTTTGAAAACCATTGCGACGTCATCGCACTTTGTCCTTCTACTCCCTATGATGATATCTAACATCGCACTGTGTCACACTATGACCTGTGACGATTTCTGAAGAAATATTTTTGAGTGGCAATATTTCTCTTTACCTATATTTTTTTATCATTTCTTGAGGTGAATTTTTGGTTCTGTTGAATGATCGTTCATAGCCTGGTTTACAATTTTTAGTTGATCTTGATCATTTTTCAACTTTTGAAGGTCTTTCTCATAAGCTTCAAAGTTCTATCTTTCACTTCTTGTTGCAAGGGTATAATCTCTGGGTTTCATCCCTGAGTGCTTGTCAGTCAAGTTTTTAATGATATTTTATGAGTTTTTGATTGTTGTTGATTAGAAAATGAATCTTGATTTCATTAAACAAATAAGTTTTCTTGTTTTTGCATTTTTGGTTGTATTGTTAGTTAAGTTTGGGGAATTGCGTTGTGAGTGCATTCATTTTCTTGAACAAGTTTTTATTTTTCCCTGATTCAGATCTCTGTTTTTATTGAAAATAAAAAGAATTGAAAATTATCTTTCCATTCGTAGTGTTTACAAAATACTTTTTGCATTCTAGCTTTTGTTTAAAAGAGAAAATTGGAAAATTTTATTACTTTGATTGTTTGATATCAAGATTATTCAAAGTTTAAAGGAATTATTATCTTGCAACTTGTTGTATTTTGGCGAAAGGAAAACCTTCTCTCTTATGTAATTAGAGTTCATCAAACAAAAATAATTTTTTTTTTTGAATAAAAAAGAGTAGAGACTAATATATTAATTTCCAGAAAAGAGGGGAAACCAAAAACACCATGTCTACCAGTTGTCTGGCCGTATAAGCGGAAACCAAGACAGCTGGCTATCTATGCAGTCTACGAGACAGAAAAACTGGCTACCATCTGTCTTTCCTGAAGGAAACCAAGACATTTGGCAACCATTGGTCTAAGAAAAAACATAGAGTTTTAGAGTTACAAAATAATGGCTTCTAGCCATGACTAGCCTGCGGGAAACCAAGAAAAAGACTGAAACTATTGACTGTGACATTTACCCAATGGTATTTGCAAAATCCATGTCACCTTTTCCGTCCTTGTCATCGACTTTGGCTATCAACACGAAGGGTTGAGCACATGTTGGGCAACGTTGTCCTGGATGTGTATCTGAGTAGGCATCGTAGAGCAAGTCGACACGTTGGCTGACTAGACTGGTGTGGTGGATTAGGTCCTCCACCATGCTCCTCAGTTCAAAAAATAACGTCAGGTGGTCTGGGTGGAGGAGTGGCAGTTGGACTTGCCCTACCTCTTGCATGGAAGAAAGAGGATGTGGCATAGGATCGATGCCACCCGCCTCCTCCAGACTAACCTCTGTCGGTTTTCCTTCTAGACCGATTGCCTCATCCTCGACTGGCTCGTTTCTTCCCGGGACTTTTGTTGGAGGGATCTCTGTTGCACCTGCGGTCAGTTTTGCCTCCAAATCTGTCGGGATTTATTCAATGATGTAGCAGGGGGGGAAATCGACCAAATGGGATTCTCCTCTTTGAGAGCCTTGATGAATCTTGGTGGCCAGTTGGGTAATTTCCTCTAGAAAACAAGTCGGTGAGTTCCAATTTTCTGGAACGGTGAATAGTAGGTGGGTTGGGGGGACTTGAATGGGTTCGTCCGGGATGATTTCTTCAATGTTGGCCATGGGAGGCATGCCAAGCCTCCTATTTTTGCGGACAATATGTGTTCGTGCCATGGATAATGCCCTCTCGAAATTTTGTTGTCTCTTTCTGTGCGTAGTCGAGGCATACCAGGCAGCCCCCCTGCGGGGCTTGCCTCATTCACGTGGCATGTGGAGGTGCCAAGTAATGTCCCTGGTGGAAATTAGGCAGCTACACTCGCACCAGAGCTCAAGGATGCTCAAATTCGACGACTTCAGCTCGAAATGAGCCCCTTCCTTTCCAAAATCGAAAATATTCATGAGGAGTAATGTGACCAGACCCGCCATTAAGACCATACACTGAGTGCTCTGTGACTCCGTGCCTTTCACGCGCATGAGAGGTCTTGGCTCATCGGCCTGGCTAATCCGGCTTTCTCCCATCCTTAATGGTGAGGGGATGGGAGTTGGTGGCCTGTATTTAAGGCCCGACCAAGTGTTGTTCCACATGTCGTCCCTATGCAAGGTGGCACCCCATCCGAGGCATCGAACAAAAATATTGCATCTCATCTCTCTTTGCATATTTTTGAGTCAAGGTTAGGCACTTCATCAGTTTCATCTCCACTTCCTTTTTTATTAAAACAACAACCCTTAAAATTAAGCGTAATTTTAAAATTTATCTAGTAACTTTTATTTTCTAGAACTCTTGTACACCGACATTAGCTAGGGAATAAAGATTTGGATTAGGTTGTGAGGAATACTCTCCAAAGAATCAAAACAAACAATATCATCTTGTGAATAGGGAGAGTTAAATCCACTTGCTACATTTTGTTTTGGGAAGCCCTTATAACACAAGGGTCAATCACAAGGTCAGATTAAGGTCAGCAGAGTACTCACCCTGTTTTGTTTGTCCTAGTGTAGTGAATGCACGTATTATTGGGGGTCACTTGAGAAGAAAATCCTATGTGGACCTTCTTGAGGAGATTTCGGGATCAAATACACTGCCCTTGCGCATATATCATAATGTCGACTACTTCCACAGGCATCATTGTCGTAATTGGTAACCTTAGTAGCCTACATGTTTAGGGTCTTTACATGAGGTGACTGTGGAGGGGAAAGTCTTCACGGTACCTGTAACTGATGTTGGGTAAACTCACTTGGGATCCTTGGAGGGTATACCCATGGTTATGTGTGGGAGATTGCACCAGGGTGTAAGTCCGTTTAACAGGATGTCAATGTAACGTTTCCACCCACTTTATCCCAACCCCTTCTTATCTTGATCTCATGACGTTGGATTTTGATCACCAACTAGTGATTTTGAAATAAGAAGTTTTGTTTGTATGCTTGATATCTAGATTTTATTAGTGAGTGTTGTTTGTCTTCTCTAGTTGGCCATAGATTTTTTTTATTGTTTATTGGGTGTGGCCAAAATCGACCCTTGTCGTTCACGTAGGATGAAAGGATTGCCTCTAAAAGAACCGAAAGAATACGTCCCCTTGCTTCCTAATTCACAAGAGGGTCCTTCTCCTAAAGGAGTAGTCAATAAAGACGCATCCTCTAAGATCAGGAGTTATATTCCATTGGTTGAACCATCACTCATTGTAAATCCGTTATTGAATACTCCCCAAGACCCTATTTTGCTCAGAATAAATTCTTCCGGAGACGTTGTTGTTGAAGACTATCCTAGAATACCTTCGGGACCTTTCATAGAGTCTGGCACGGGAACCACCATTTCCTAGTGAATCATTTAGAAATCATGTTCAAACTTCTGGATTTTTTAATCCAAGTTCTATCCCAGTCCGTTCTTTGTGGAGAACTTCCTCGAGATGCAATATTTTTTATAAACTAGGTATGATTCCAAACCAACCTACATCACCACACGTACATGTTACTTATACTGCTTATACATTACCTCTAAATCATTTTACTAGCACGAAAAGTAATATTTCCATAGTTTCAGATCCATTGTTGGTTGGTACACACACAATTCTTCCTAGATAGTTCATTAGCTCTACCATAGTCCCACAAGTCGTGCCTTTTTTCTGTCGAAGTTCGGTAACAATTCAAACTCCTATTGGAAAACCACTTTTGTCTAGACCAAATCCATCACTTCTACCTAGGTATAATGCTCTTAGTAGCTCTATTACTAACCCTACCCAGGGTCCATCTGGAGGACCTAGTATTTTTGTTCCACCAGGGTATAATATGTTAGCGGTTTTATTCCTAATCCTACCCAGGGTTTATTCGGAGGGCCTATTATTCCTCCACCACCTGGAGGATATAATCTTCCTGGACCAAGTAGCTCCAATCTACTTGGAGGCACAATTCATCCTGTTACTTCTAGTTTTCAATTTCCTGTTGGAGGATACTCATCTGGGGGTCCACCCCAAGTTGGGGTCAACCTCAAGTTGGAGTACAACCCCAAGTTGGGGGGAACATTCCAGTTTCCGGGAAATCTATGCATGGATTACAAACCCAACCTTGGAGTTTTCCTTTTCAAGGAAATCAACAACTTCCTGGGGGGGAAACTCCTCAAACAAATTCTTTTGTACCCTCTTATCCTGGGCATCATTTTCTAGGCATTGTAAACCCTACCTGGGGTCAATCTTTCCAATCCAATGCTCATTTCCAAGGAGGCATGCCAAATCAATATGCTAATGTTGGCTACTTGACTCAAAATCCTCCTCAACCGAATTTGACTGGACCCTCTAACTATTTGCAAACAGATTGTGGTCCTACTCTTATACCTTCGGGATTACCTCCCCAGAGTTATCAGTTTCCTCAAGTTAACAAAAAATTGTCATTTCTAGATACTTTGGATCTTCTAGATTTGTCTCAAATTTTGAATGATCCTATCTTACATTCTCCTTTTTGGCCGGTTATACCTACTAAATTATCGTCGGACATACCAAAGTTTGACGGTCGATTAGGAGAAGATGCAAACAATCATGTCATGACTTTTCATCTTTGGTTTTCATCCAACTCCTTGATGGACAAATCCATACGATTACGTCTTTTCCAAATGGTACATCAAATTTTCGAGAGGTTTCTTCAATGATTTCAACACCTTAGCCATGGATTTCTTGACACATTACCAACTGTCGATACGGTATGAGACAGGAACAAAAATTTTAAGTTCATTTAAACAATTCTCTTCTACCCACGTCTTTGATCATATTCATGAGTGGAGGAGGAGACGACGATTAATAAAAGTTACTCTTCCGGATCAATTATTGGTTGAGTAGTTCACAAATTCACTCATCGTTCCTATAGCACATGATGTTTTCATGGGAGGTGTCGTCACTAAAGAACATATGATCAGTCGTGCCCAATACTTGGATCTCATTTATTCTCAAATGGGGACATTGTATGACTTGATCCCTGACGCTCCTTGCCCATCTACAAATCCAACCCCAACGCTTCCGGTAGCATCTCATATTGTTGATGGTGTGATTAGCACTTTTCATACAGTGACTCAAACAAAACAAGTCAATCATTCCAATCCCAAACCTACTACCAGTGTACAAAATGCTACTCCTCCTGTTTCTTCTCCCGATAAAACCTCCGAGGTGAATACGGTCCAGTCTACGACTACCAGTAAATATCAAAATAAGAAGAAAGGGAAGGGTAAGAATAAAGAGGATAAAAATAATAATCAATAACCAGATAAACCAAAAACTCAACCTGTTGAGGATAAAGAAAAGCGAAAACCTCGTTATCCTTACCTTATTTGTGGCGAGGACCATTATACGAAAGAGTGTCCAAGATGTGCATAAGTTACTTGATTCCTTCAAGGAACCAGGACTCCCCCCTATGCCTACCATTTTGTGACAAAATTTTCCTTCTCAACAACAGGCCCAACTGGTTATTCATGACCAACCTTCTCCCTCTACCAGCTCTTAAGTGCTTATGTGTACTGGTGATTCCAAGAAAAACGATGTTGTAGTCGCTATTTGAACCAAATTTTATTCTCCTTCTAAAGAGAAGGTTGACGATCAACCTCCTCCATTGGCTCTGCCTCCCAATGGTCCTCTTCATCTGGAATGACCTAATCCTGATACATTCATCCATCTACCTCCTAAGGGCGTTGTTCGTAAGTCGTCATTTAACCCACATACACATGCAATTCAAAACTACAGTATTGTAGAAGATCTTGCACAAGCACCATCTGTGATGTCGACTCTCGAAGTCCTTCAAAGTTGTCCTACTCAATGAAAGGAATTGTTAAAGGATATTGGTGGAATCGATCTTACTGATATGAATTTGATAATCTTTGACTTGGAGGATCACATCCCAAGACTCCCTCATCAATTAACTTTTCAAATACAAGTAATTGTGGAAACAAATAATATTTGTTGAACAATTGTTGATGAAGGGGCTTCGACTTACATAATGTCTATCACCTGTTAGAAAGCCATTGGCTCTCTTGCTCTTACCGAGTCACACAACATGTTAAAATATTTTAATGGTATAGGGTATAAACCTTATGGTGTTCTTCCTACATTATCTATTGTGTTAGAAGGAAAATCAGTTACTGTTGAGGTTGAAGTGTTCGATGCACCTCTCAATTATAACCTCTTACTTGGCCGTAGTTGGATTGATGCTATGCACGCATTTGTTTCTAATCTTTTCCATGTGATACATTTTCCTCACCAAGGTAAAGTGGTTATAGTAGATGAACTCGCCTTTTTTAGTTCTGATTCGTGCACTAGTAATGTTCCATTTATAGCAAAAACACCTCTTGGTTACGAGAATGTCGGTGTAGGTGTTTTGAAAGATTCATAGTTAATGGGAACTTTCCCCATTCCACCACCCGATGTTCCTCCTCCTCTCATCGCTTCTATTAACATGATTTCAACCAGTGTTGGTGAAATCCCTAAGTCCTATGACCCTTGGATAGTACCTAGATTAGAAGAATGTCCTTGTTATGGTGACCAAATGCCACTACGTCCAGTTGAATTGGCTTATCAAGATATTCAATTGACATATCCTTCTTCTCACTCTCCCTTTGATACGTCTCCTAATCCATTTCACATGATATTTCACACTTATGAAACAATCATGGCAGTTATGTCTGTGGAAGACACACCATGGGATGATGGACATTATTGTTCTATCCTCTTCCATGAACCTGAGACTATCGAGAGTTATCGATGTATTTCTAATCCATCCAGAGTTATTGATTTCCCCCCAGTTTCTGAACCAACATGTGATTTTTTGTATGAAGGAAACTTGGGAAATATTTCACCCACTATCCCTCTAGATATTTTGATTAATCCTAGAATTGTGGAAAATGTTCACATAGGTGCCTCATGTTCTCTCGATGAGATCCAAAATTACAAGGCCCTTTTCCAAGAATTTTATGATGTATTTTCTTGGAGTTATGAGGAAATGCCTGGAATTGATCCAGATATCGTTGTACACGAAATTAAGGAATACCCTGACCCTAAGCCCATTCGACAACGATTTCACCCAGTTCATCCACGAAAATTCGTTGCAATGAAACTTGAAGTTGAGAAACTTCTTAAAGTTGGTTTTGTATACCCTGTAGCATTGACTGATTGGGTTTCCAATCTTTTTCCGATCACGAAGAAACAAGGAACAATCTGTCCGTGTGTTGATTATAGGGATATTAACAAGGATTTCCCTAAAGATAATTATCTAACCCCTTTTGTTGACTAGATCATCGATGACTATGCCAGAAGTGAAATTTTATCTCTGATGGATGGATTTTTCGGCTATAATAAAATAAAAATTTTACCCATGGATCAACACAAAACTACCTTTATTTGTCCTTGGGGTACCTTCACGTACCGTAAACTCCCTTTCAGTCTCAAAAATGTTGGTGCGACTTTTCAAAGAGCTATGTCTTATGCCTTTCACAATATCAAGCATATTGTACAACCTTATCTTGATGATTTACCGACGCATTCCATGCATCGTCAAGATCACCCGACACACTTAAGAGTATTTTCTTCTGGTGTCGGTATTACCATATACGATTGAATCCGCATAAATGTGTTTTTTGTATGGAGTTTGGACAACTTGTATAATTTATTGTTTCCACGCATGGGATTAGAGTGGATCCGTTGAAGGTCAAAGCCATCATCAATCTGCCTCCTCCTTCTACCTTATGCCAACTCCAAAGTTTTCAAGGGAAGGAAAACTTTCTACGACGATTCATTCCTAACTATGTCGATATAACGAAAGGTTTCACTTGACTTCTTAAAAAGGGTCATGATTTTTTGTGGGATGACATCGCTAACAAATAATTTGACACTTTGAAACTTGCATTAACCCGCACACTGCTATTATATCCCCCAGATTACAGTCGAGATTACTTCCTATATTTGGCTGCTTCAGATCATACCATCACCATGGTTTTGGTCCAAGAGGATGATTCACACGAAAAACATGCCATTTACTATTCAATTCAGAGTCTTACGACCACCGAAATCAAATACATGCATGTGGAGAAATTGGCCTCGGCAGCTGTTCAAGTTGTCCAGTGTTTTCATCACTATATCTTATTGTGCAAAACCACAATTATTTATGATTGCAAACCTATACAACATATTCTTGCATGATAATTGCTAGGGGGAAAATACTCCAAATGGATTGTGATTCTCCAGCAGTTTGATTTGGAGTTTGAGAAATCTAAGTCAAAGAAAGCTTTTGGTCTTTGTTGAGTTGATATGTGACCTTCTCTCCGCTGATACAAAAAATGTGGCAGAAGATTCTTTTCCCAATGAATCTCTATTTCTGATGAGTTCAAATGATATATGGTATGGAGACATCATCATTTATCTCCAAACCCAATATTTCGCCTGATATATCTCGTGTAGTTCGTTGTCATATTAGGTATCAATCCCATCAATATATTGTCCTTGGTGATACCCTTTACTGTCGTGGTATTGACTCCGTGTTTCGACAATGTCTGACATATGATGAAACTTATAAAGCACTAAATGACTGTCATTATGGAGCATGTGGTGGTCATATGTCTGGATATGCTACTGCCCAAAATATCCTACGAGTTGGTTACTTTTGGCCTTCGCTTTTCAAGGATTGCATTCCCATAGTTCAGAAATTCCATGCTTGTCAAACCTATAATAATAAGATTCGATATGATTTTGCTCCTCTCTATCCTATAGTTTTCGTTGGTCCATTTTCTAAATGGGGAATTGACTTCATGACATGTAACCCTCAATTGGTTGGGGGGCATGGATACATCATTGTATTTGTGGATTATTTCACTAAGTGGGTTGAGGCGATGCCTACATTCGATAAGATAGAGAAAACTACGACGGTTTTCATATTCAATCATATCATCACTAGGTTTGGTGTCCCTCAAGCCATCATCACTGACCATGGCACCCATTTTCACAATTTTATGATGTGTGATCTTACCGATAAGTTGGGTTTACAACATGAAAACTTTGTTGGTGATTACAATTGCGTGAGACATCCTCTAGGACACAGACTTGAGAGAGAGCCCTGAGTTGGGTGTGTGGTTCCTATCTGAGATAAAACTGGAATGTTGTGCTGGCCTCCTCCTTACAAAGAGTTGAGATGAACTCCAGATGATTCTCCTGGGTAACGCAGTGAGAAAGAAGATCTGTTGAGTTAGACGTGCCTGTGGCCGACCACTGGTGAATGTGTGAAATCCCATGAGCTAGGTGAATCATTCTGAGACAAATATGAAACAATGTATTAGTCTCCTCTTAGCAGAGAGTTGAGATGATGAACTTCAGATGACTCTCCTGTGTAACGCAGTGAGAAAGAAGATCTGCTAAGTTGGACATGCATGTGGATGAGCACATGTGAACATCATCCTAGTGGCTGAGCATTAGTGAGTGCGGTTCTTCTGTGAGACGCAGTGAGATAGAGAGACATCCCTATGGCTGAGCACAGATGGATGTGAGCCTAGTGGCTGAGAAATAGTGGGTGTATGAGATCCCTTGCTATATTGTTCAAGAGTCAGGCTTACTTGTAACCGTATTTGTTATGGTATAGGTCGGCCCCACCTTGATGTAAAAGATAATTAATGTAAAAGACAATTAATATAAAAGATAATTAATTTAAAAGACAATTAATATAAAAGATAATTAATGTAAAAGATAATTAATATGGTAATCATTAATTATATTTTGAGTTATTGAGGTCGTCCTTATTGTGCCAATAGACACATCAATTGATGTGACAAGTCTTATATAAATAAAGGTTAATCCCCATTGATGAAACACACTTATCATTGTGTCATCTCATGATTTCATAAGTTGTGGTCTGAAATTGTGAGAATTGCAGCACCCTCTTCCGTGCTAAGTTTGGTGATGGTGTGGGAGGTCTTTCTCTTGAATAATTTAGCAAAGGATTGGTTGGGTTCTCTTCCCTTGTTGAGAAGGGTTTCCCAGGATACTTCTTGTGTTCTTGTGCATGGTTATTCTTCTTGTGATATTGTTTTTTTGTAGTAGTTATGGTTCAAGTAAAAGTTAAACAAGAAATTTAAGGAAAATGCATGATCCATGGCTCATTGAAAATTCAACATGGTATCAGAGCAGGATTGAAGAAGATCATTACACATTAAAGTTGAAGGTAAGGGCTTCCAAAACTTTGATGTAGGTGTGAAGAGAAGAGGGTCATAACTCTCTTTAAAATTTTGTGGTAGATGATGAGGCCGGACCCCTCTTAATTTCAATGTGAATATTGAGGTTGGCTGCAGGCCTGGCCAAGCACTATTTGAAATGATGTGACAAGTAACAAGGTTGTCGCAGTGACATCCTAACAACAGATCCATAAGGCTACTAAAACCCTGACACCCTAAGGATGCCACACTAACACCCTAACAACAGATCTGTAATAGAAGGAAAGGGTCAAACCCTCTTTTAAAATTCGATGGTACCCCACCACTAGCTCAAGGGAAGGATCAAACCTCCCTTAATTTTCTGTGGAAATGAATAAGGCTGGTTGTAGCCTAGAAAGAAAGAACCGGACCTTAAAAAAAATTCCAAAGATGGTCCCAGGCCTGCTAGCCTAGGCCAAGCCTTGTTTAGGGTCTCCTAAAGCATGACGGTAGGCTGGTTAAAGTTTTCACAGCAAGGAAGAACAAGGAAGAGCCCAAATCTAAATTCCGAGTTATATCCCAACTGATAATTTTGATTTTTTTTTTTTCAAATAATGATCAGTGTTTTACTGAAGCAACAAATTATTTATTCTTCATACATCAAGGGCTACGTAAAGCATGTGTTCTTTCCTATGATGTTCCATCTACTCATGAAGTTCTTGCAACTATTGACATCTCAGATATATGCAAATCATTATGCATGTTCAATATCTAGAGACTTCTCAAGAAGCCAAGGATACAAATAAGGCATTATGAGACTTCTAATAAGTTGCAAAGTTTGAGAATGGAAGAAGATGACTTAGTTACAGATCACCTCTCCAGACTAAAAAATAGAACTGTTAAGAGATCAACTTATTGATATGGGTGACAAGATTGAAAAAAAAAGTGAAGGAATAAGCCTTATGAAGATTATGAAAATTTCAAACTTGATTTTGAAATAAAGAAAAATGTAGGAAACCGGATCTTTGGCTAGAAAGGAGACAAAAGAGGAAATTTAAGACAACAACAGTGGTTTCTTGAAGTTTTTGGTCTTAAATATTTGTGCTAGCAGCTCAAGGGTATTTCAGACAATCAAGGCATTGGATGACAACAAGGAGTTTCTCATTATTACTTATGTCATATACAAACAACAATAAAGCCTTGATTATAGTCTTGAGCTATAAGGTTGATGCAAAGACTTGTATAGTACAAGGTGGCTACAAGGGAAAACAAGTCTGGTTATAGAATATAGTAGTGGTAGGTGGCCACAAGAAGCTACAACAACATAATGTGCCTTCTAGTCCATGACAAACAAGCAAAAATTCCATCGATGAACACTCTCAGGCATGCACTTGTATATATATTATTTGCATCATTGTCATAAGGGTACTTGCAGGAGGAAGGAACCCTTGGTGCAATCATAGATCCAGAAGGATCTTAGTGCATCCAGAGGAGCAACACACTCGAAGTGAAGACTCTAGGTTTCATTGTTTTAAATTATCATGCCTATAACCTACATTTCTAAGGTTGCTACATTACAAGTAGGTGTTGTAGTTGTGACAACCATCCTTAAAATGTTTTGATTCTAGAGATGTAATCACGAATCTCCACTAGGAGATATTCTTGTCTTGTTTCCTTTCGTTTGTTTTCTTGTTCTAGGTAGGTTAATAACAAAGGAAGATGCTTATCCTTCAGACTTTAGAGGGAGTCACTTGACTCAGAAGGAGTCAAACTAATTGAGAAAGAGAGAAAATACCTTCTTCCTCTTCAGCAGTCCAAAGGGAGATAGCCATTGATATAGTTGATCCAAGTTGTTCCAGTTGATATTCCCAGGGACTTTACAGTAGGCCTTACAAGGTCTATCTGGGCTTGACAAACTCTGCAAGAGGCAGAAAGACATGCAACTGATGGAAGTATCAAGAAATACAAAACGAGACTTATAGTCAGAGGATTCTCACAATCAGAGGGAGTGAACTATGATGAGACATATTGATCCAATAGCCCAATGCATTTCCATATGTACTACCATCCATGAGTTGGAAACTACATCAGATAGATGGAATCTTGATGAAGTTTGGGTTTCAGCAAGAGTGTTGCTGATCCAAACTTATACTATTACATTGTTGGTGACAAGAGCCTGATTTTGATGACTTATTCAATAAGTCGTGTTGTTACAATCAAGCCTTGACTCCTGATTTCAAGATGAAGGATCTGGGTATGATGCACTACTTCTTGGGACAAGAAGTATGACAAAGGACCAATGAGACTTTTTCCTAAGTCAAGGAAAATATACAGTGGAGATATTAAAGAAGTTCAGTATGAAAGAATGCAAATCCATGTCTACACCGATGGTGATGAATTTGACGAAATCTAAATGATGATGATTTAGACAAGATTGATTCACATGTGTACCGATAGCTGATTGGATAGACCTGATATATGCTATGCAATGAATGTGCTTAGTCAATCCATGGGTCAGTAGAGAGAGACTCACTGGATAGCAGTAAAGCACGTATTGAGATATATATGCGACGCATTTGGATATGGCCTGAGATATGCCTCCAGTGTGAACTTGAGTTTGTAGGGATATGCCGATACAGATTGAGCAGAGAGTACAATGGACCGGAAGAGAAAATATGGTTTCTTTTTTCCTTGGGGTTTAACATGGTTTCCTGGTGTAGCAAGAAACAAAGCTCTGTGGCCTTGAGTATCACAAAAGCAGAGCATATAGCATTGAGTGTGGCAGTCCGCGAAGTAGTGTGGCTTCACAATCCTTTGAAAGAATTATTATATCATGAGATGGATTCTATTATTATAACAAGAGTTGTGTGAATCTCTTTGAGAATCCTGTGTTCGAAACACGTTGAGATAAAATATCAGAGACATGGTGCATAGGAAAGCAGTACACGCGCAGTACCTTCCTACACATGAGAAGATTGCAGATATCTTCATCAAACTGCTTGCCAATAGGAAGTTCAAGTACTTCCGTGAGAAACTGACTTGGTGGAGAATACCTCTCTAGCTGAGAGGGAGTGTTGATGACTATAACCAAGACGAATTTTGAGTACTTCCATGCGAGACTTGGCCTGATGGAGAATGTCTCCCTAGCTGAGAGGGAGTGTTGATGATTATAGCTGTGTGAGACATCCTCCAGGACATAGACCCGAGAGAGAGCCCCTGAGTTGAGTGTGTGGTTCCTATCTAAGACAGAAATGGAACATTGTGTTGGCCTCCTCCTTACAGAGAATTGATATGAACTCCATATGATTCTCCTATGTAACACATTGAGAAAGAAGATCGGTTGAGTTAGACGTGTTTGTGGCCAAGCACAGGTGAACGTGTGAAATCCCATGAGCTGGGTGCATCGTTATGAGACATAGATGAAACAATGTATTAGCCTCCTCTGAGCAGAGAGTTGAGATGATGAAATCCAGATGACCCTCATGTGTAACGCAGTGAGAAAGAATATTTTTTGAGTTGAAAGTGTCTATGGATGAGCACATGTGAACATGATCCTAGTGGTTGAGCACTAGTGAGTGTGGTTCTCCTGTGAGATATAGTGAGATAGAGAGACATCCATGTGGTTGAGCACAAATGGATGTGCCCCTAGTGGCTGAGCACTAGTGGGTGTATAAGATCCCTTGTTATATTTTTCAAGAGTCAGACTTACCTGTAACCCTATTTTTTATGTAAAGGGTACAAATCGGCCCCACCTTAATGTAAAAGATAATTAATGTAAAATACAATTAATATAAAAGATAATTAATGTAAAAGATAATTAATATGGTAATTATTAATTATATTTTGAGTTATTGAGGTTGGCCCTATTGTGCCAATAGACACATCATTTGATGTGACAAGTCTTATAT
>ML821846.1:52299-71760 GCA_009831015.1 Picea engelmannii
GAAGAAAAAGGAAGAAAATTACGAAGAGCTAGAATATGAAATTGTTTCCTTAAGAAAGGAACTGAAGAAAATAACTATTGAGTCAAAGTTTAAAAACAGTGTTGAAACCTTAGATGATATCATAAATTGTGAAAGGTATCCATTCATTAAGATTGGTATTGAGTATGATGTTGTTGTTGCCTCCCTACCTACACCTAGCCTTGCTACAACCAGAGAAGTTCTATTTGTTGCAAGAGGAGTTTACACTGATTTTATAGGAGAACAACCTACTATTGATTGTGTCGAACATATTGATGAGCTACATGCTCCTCACATGCCATCATTTGAGCATGCTATTACAAATGACATTGTTGTTGATATGTCGGGTTGCTCTACTCCTGTAAGTGAACCTGACACTAAGCCTACTTCCTCTGATCATCCAGGAAAAAAATATGTGCCCTATCATCATCCTCACCATAAAAATTGAAGGAATGGAAATCATGCTTTTAGATCTTTGCAGAAGAGACTTGAAAGACAAAATTGTGGACCAGTTCCAACTACCAGGATAGATTGTGGTTGAATTGATGGATGGTCGTGGAATCATTTGACCATATGTTTGAGGACTTCATATCATTTTGTATCATCAATTGTATAGTCATGCAATTTTCCTCTTACTTAAAATGATTTACTTGGAAGTGGTCGATTGAGGATCAACCCGACATGATAGTTGATTGGATTTTTGACTGAGTATTCATCAACTGAGTTTCAACTAGGTTGTCCTTCAACTAGATTTTTCGACGAGAACTATTGTTGCTACTTATTAATTCCTTAGGGGGGAATAATTGAAGTTGTTGATATGTGAACCCAACTGATGTCTTCTTGTTAACTCGATTGTTTCTTTTTTAATCGACCTAGATTTGCTTAGACCAAGTAAACCATGTTCGAATGTTGTAAGATATGTGCTCCTACCTATGTTGGATACAAAGACAATCTGGATTGACAAAGACTGATTATCTTGCATTGGTGACAATGTTCAAACTTATTCGTGGCTGTTGTTTTACTTTGTTTGAGAAGTCTTTGCAGTTAGAACAAATTAAAGGGAGAAAGTTGTGTGCTATGTAATTTTTGAAGGTATTGATTTTGAAGAAACTTTTTCCCTAGTTGCTAGACTATAATTCATCAGAATGTTTTTGGAATTTGCATGTTTTAAGAACTTCAAATTATATCAAACGGATGCCAAGTATTTCTTTCTCAATGGTATTTTAGAGGAATAATTATACGTTGAATAGCCATAAGGATTCTAATTATCATAAAATAAGGATCATGTGTGCAAATTGAAGAAAGCATTTTATGGGATAAAACAAGCTCCTAGAGCCTGGTATTCAAGACTTGATAACTATCTACAACAAAAAGGCTTCAAAAGAGGAATTTATGACAATAATCTATACATCAATACATTAGTAATAAAATCATTTGATTGTTGTGGTTTATGTAGATGAAATTATTTTTGGAGGAAGCATGAAAGAAATGTGCCAAGAGTTTTCAATAGAAATGCAAAAGGAATTTGAGATGTCTATGCTTGGTGAAATGCCATTCTTTCTTGGATTACAAATTTCTCAATCCGACAAAGGCATATTCATTTCACAAACCAAGTGCTTCAATGAAATGTTGAATAAATTCAAAATGGAATATTATACACTAGTCAACACACCTATGGTCACAAGTTGTAAATTGAGCAAAAATGATGAATCTCTAGAAGCAAATCAAACATTGTATAGGTCAATGATTGGAAGCCTACTATATGTGATATCACTCAAATTTCACATGCTCTTAATATTTAAAGTATTTAGCCAATAAAGAGGTGACATGTGGCTCCAAAATTATAAAAAAGGGCTAAAAAAATGGTCATGGGCCCAAAATAATACTATTTTTCACACAACAAATTCGGTTGCAAGAGTTTTATAGAGACTACTGAAAATGATTGTACTTCCACTATTAAAAAAGGTAATTCAAAGCCCCGAGCACTTGGTTTTTTATTCCTCTGGTCATTTCCACTCTTAAATTGATAGGATGATGACAAAAGAAATCCCTAGTCAGCCTTAAACAACCCAAAATTCATTGATGACCCAAGAACACCTTGGGGACAGGGACATGGATGTCTTTGACCCGACCCTATCCTTCCCTGACCTACCCCAACTTATTATTCAAAGAGCCTAGGTCAACGCTAATGGAAGTAGAGATTATTTGCAGTTGTGGGATTCAAACATTGCTCGATCCATAGTTCCCCAAACTTATCATTTCCTTGGGTTCATCAAGTGGTGCATTGCAAATTACAAGGGTGATGAGCAACATATCACATATGCTAATGGATCTATGGTCATATGTTCAATTATGAAAGATTCCATTTCCCAAATGCTCAAATTCCCTAACCCTACTGCTCAACAACCCCTAGATGATGATGCCCTAGCCTAAAATTACCAGGCATTGTCACAACTTGAAAAACAAAAAACTATTGAGAAATATATTGTCCTTAAATGCTCCACTTCCAACTATTTCACCTCCATTTAAATCCAACATTTTCCTTTAAATAACCAGGCAATCCATTTCCATGATTTGTTAGGTCCTAGGTTATGAGCATGATAGGATTGTAGATGAGTCTATCTTCAGGATTTTTTCATTCTTATGCCCATTGGAGTCAAATTTACAAAAAATGGCTATGATGATTTCTTGAGTGAGGTTATCAATTTCCAAATATCCAATTTCCATAGTACCAAGTCCTTTAGGTACCAGGCCTACCTGGTTTACCTCATCTTGTTTGATAATTCTTCCTATTTTGAGAGTATGGGAACCAATATAAAATATGATTTAGGAAATACCAAGCATGTAATAGAATGGACTGAAGAAGTGAGGAGACTAGAGAAAATTATAGGTTTTATCCTTTATGTAAATAAATTAATGAATTCATGTTACACTTTGATGCATGTCTTCCCACCTCCAAGGATTTTTCCCCAATTAAAGAAGATATTTCAATTGAGTAAGGATACCAACATAGAATATTGGTACTTGGCTAAGGACCATACTCTTCTCAAAGTATATGGATTTGAAAAAGAGCCCTATAAGTTGTTAGTTTTCCTAAACCCTAGGATATTTTCCTTGGAGTACATTAGGCAGAGGCTAATTTCAAATCACTTTCATTTTTCTCAACATAAGCAAACTATTACATTCAAGTTGCCTAGGGAGATTGGCCCTTTCTTGGTTAAAATGATAATTTCTCTATCTGTTGTGGAGGAAATGCTACAATGGTTGGATTTTGAAAAATAAATCAAATGGGTGTGTGATCCATATGGTGTAATTGCAGCAAGAAAACCCACATACAAGCATCAACAACATATTTCCATAGAAAGCACTACTAACCTAGATTAATGGGAATAGGTTAAGCATATTATAGAGGAAAATTTCCAAAATGAAACTACCACTCATTCAATGAACCAACAAATGTAATTCAAACTCCTCAGAACAAGAACTACAACCTAGAAAAATGAATTTTTCATAGTTTCAATCTGACATGGACATTGATAGGAAACAAAGTAAAAGGTCGAAGGGTGATGAGGAATTAGATTCATAGGGGGTCATTACTGAGGTTTTAGATAAAGGAAAGGGCATACTGCATATCACCCAAGGATATAGTGAAGATGGGTCAGCTCCAAAAGCACCTACTATCACAATTGAGCACCTCACTTCAAATTTGTTTTCATCATGAGAATATGTAACCTCTATAGTTGAAGCAACCTATGAGAATAATCCCTCACTATTTTCCCACTACTCATATATAAGGAGGAGGAATCAAGAACTCGGAAAGGATATGTATCCTCAAGTTATATCCCAAACAAAGATTCTCTATGTTATGGATTACAAGCAAGACACATTCAATTTGGTTGTGTTGGAGTCAAAGGTGCCAATGCCTCTTACTCCTGTAGATTACAAAGACACCCAAATAAGGATCAAAATTAGGAGTATTAAACCTGGGGATATGATTGAGTTGCATAAGCATACCAGTGGCATGCCATACAAGGGAGTGTTGCAATATTCTATTAGTAAGAAGAAGATGAGAGAGATGGTTATCGAAATTGATAGGCATTTGAAACAAGAGATATTTTTAACCAGAGCCAAACAAAATCAGATAAATAAGTTGGAAAGGAAAATAATTTCCTAGGGGAAAATCCCTAAAAATCTCACAGATATGGGAGATTTGATCGATAAAAATGACAATTAAATCAAGGTCCTTAAGAAAACAATGAATATCCTTGATGTATATCATGTATTTACTCCAGAGCTGTAGACTAGCCATCAAGAAGAGGAGCAGTTGTATCAACAATTGGTGGAAAGAAGACAAACCATAGAGCTCCTACAAGCTGAAAAATCAAACCTTGAAGTACCAACAAAATCAGCTATTGAAGGAAGCTAAGTCAACTAAAGTGAAAACTACTCCCCTTAACCCAAAAGAAGGCTTGGCAAAAGTCATGTATGATTTGAGTGTAAAGGATATTGAGCTAAGCATTGTCATTAATAGGCTCAGATACAATGATGCAAGGGTGGCAGAGTTAGAGAATGAAATGAAGAGTATAGAAGTACTCTTAAATCAAATCAATGTTGCCAAAGAACAAGCTCAACAAGAATTGTCTTAGGTGAAAATGAAGGTGATAGGAAAGCTATCTTTAAAGGGATCCAAACATAAGATATGGGACACCATAGATATTACATTGTTAAAGAATTGGTTTTTAGAAAAAACATGATCACAGAGCAATAAAATAAGACAAATGCGAAAATAAAACACATAATATACACATATATATGTGGTTCACCCAGTGTGGGCTACGTCCACCAGAGAAGTTGCCAGGTCCTTCCTTTTTATTGTCCAAGAAAATGAAGAGATACAACCTACAACACACCCGATGTAACTTCCTCTTATTTATCTCATAATCTCCTCTCTCAAAATATAATATTCACAATAAATACACAACCACAATACAATTTCCTCATGAAAAGAGGGTTTCCTTCTAGGGAAAAAAACCCTAACATAATTTCTACTATCAAATCTATGACCTTATAATGAACGGTCTAGATTGACTTGAAATTACAATATTTTACAAGGCAATTTCCCTAAAAAAAAATTCACTCAGGGGCCTGCTGGCCCCCATGCCCCCCAACCGGGGGGGTAGGTCCCCCTCGAAATCACTTCATTCGGGGGCTGACCCTTGAACACTCAAAAGAAGGGGGATAGGCATACCTACATATAAATCAAGGAGATAATCAGGCTCCACAACCAACAATCTCCCACTTGGAGACTGATCACAACAACTCCACTATTGTTGTACCAGTTGGACTATACTCCACCTTGGACGTGGAAAATTTCTCATCTTCACTTTCATGCTTGAAGACCAACTGAAACTGAGCTGGAACTTAGTTGCTCCCTGGTTACTCCCTTTTTTAACATGTCTGTAGGATTCTGGCTAGTATGTATCTTTTCCAACTTCAATTGTCCATCTTCCAAGACAGATCATATGAAATGGTACCTGCGATATATATGCTTAGTATTAGCATGGAAGGTTGAGTTCTTTACAAGATAAATGGCACTCTCACTATCATAGTACAACCTACTATTATCCTGCTGCTTTTCCAATGCCTCCATAAACCTTTGTAACTAAATCATTTCTTTACTATCCTCTGTAGCAACAACATACTCTACTTCCATTGTTGAAAGTGTAACAACCTTTTGCAGTTTCAAAATCCAACTTATTTTTGTTACACCTACAGTAAAAACATACCCTTTGGTGCTCCTCCTGTTATTTTTATCACTTGCCATATATGAATCAACATATCCCTGTAGAACAATGTCTGAATGTCCAAAACATAATGCATGAGTAGCATGCAATACTTGTCAAATACCTGATAATTCACTTTACTTACTCCCAATGTTCTTTACCTGGAGTGTTCATATACCTACTCACAACTCCCACTGCATGTGAAATATATGGTCTTGTGAAAACCATCGCATACATCAAACTTCCAACTGCTAAAGAATAAGGGACCTTGTACATGTATTCTATCTCCTCTTCTGTCTTGGGACACATTTTCTTAGTTAATTTGAAATGGTTGGCCAAAGGTGTACTAACTAGCTTTGCATTTTGCATTCTAAAACTCTCCAACACCTTCTCTATGTACTCACCCTGAGATAATGCCAATTTGTGATTTTTCATGTCTCTTGCTATTCTCATGCCAAGGATTTTATTTGTAGCACCCAAATCATTCATCGCAAATAAATTAGCTAATTTCTTCTTGAGCACATTTATATCCTACATATTAAACCTTACAACAAGCATCCCATCTACATATAATAACAAGATAATATAGCTTCCATTTTCTAGCCTTTTAAAATAAACATAGTGATCAAAATGACATCTACTATAACCTTGTTCTGTCATAAACTTGTCAAACTTCAAATACCACTTCCTTGGAGCTTTCTTTAGGCCATACAATCTCTTCTTCAACTTGCATACCAAATCCCCCTTTCCTTTGACCTCATACCGCTGTGGTTGTTGCATATAAATCTCTTCCTCCAAATCCTCATGGATAAAAGTTGTTTTTACATCTAATTGTTCAAGATGCAAATCTTCTACTACTATAAGACTTAAAATAGTCCTAATTGAATTCATCATAAAAATAGGAGAAAATATTTCATCAAAATCTATGCCTTTCTTTTGTGCAAACCCCTTTACAACAAGTCTATCATTGTACCATTTTTTTCCTCCATCTTCTTCTTTCAACCTATGATCCCATTTATTCTGCAATGTTTTTTTTCCTATAGGAAACTGAACCAAGTCCCAAGTCTGGTTATTTACCAAGGATTCCATTTCCTCTTTCATGCATTTCTCCCACTTCTTTTTAGTTTCTACCTGCATTACCTCTTCATAACTTTTTAGTTCACCAAAATCAGTCAACAATAAATAATACAATGAAGGAGAGTATCGTTTAGGGGGTCTACTTAACCTGATATATCTTCTAACAACACTTACAGGAGTTTGAGGTACTTGTTTCTCTTGTTGTTGTACATTTTGATTTTCTGGTACCTTTGGAATTTCTTTTCCAGTGATCTCATCAAGCAAAGTGTATTCTAGTTTGTTTTTTCCTATTTCTTTCCCTACAACTAATCTTTGTACATGACCTTCTCATTGAATATGACATCTCTACTCCTAATTATTTTGTGATTTTCATAATCCCATAAGTGATAAACAAAATCATTAACATTGTATCTAATAAATGTACACTTCTTGGATTTTGCCTCAATCTTTGTTCTATTTTCTTTATCAATAAGGACAAACGCTTCACAACTGAAAGTCTTAAAAAAGAATAGTTTACCTTTTTACCTGTCCATGCCTCCTATGGAATTCCACCATCCAAAGAGCTTGAATTTCCTCCATTTATTAAGTAAACAACAATATCTACATCATCTTCCCAGAACTTTAAGGGAAACCTAGCATGCAATCTCATACTCCTTGCATGCTACATGATTGTCCTGTTCATCCTTTCTAACATACCATTTTCTTGTGGTGTTCCTGGAACTGTTTTCTCTCTATAAATCTCATGGTATGAACAGTAATCATCAAACTCATTGTTGCAATATTCACCTCCATTGTCTGATCTGAGACACTTCAACCTTTTTCTTGTCTCATTCTCAACCAAATCTTTCAAGTTCTTCAAAGTATCAAAAACATCATATTTTTTTCGAATTCAATAACCCCAAGTTTTTCTAGTTGCATCATCAATAAAAGTAACATAATAACGAGATCCACCAAGACATGATACCCAAGTTGGTCCCCATACATCGATATACACAATATCTAACATTTTACTCTTATTTTCCTTCCCGACTCTGAGAAATCTGACTCTCTTTTGTTTTCCATAAACACAATGCTCATAGAAATCCAAGTCAACTTCTTTAAGATTTGGCAACAAATTCCATTTGTGTAGTATCTTCATCCCCTTCTCACTCATGTGTCCAATCCTATGATGCCAAAATGTTGTATCCACTCCTATAGAAGCTAAAGAGATAGAAGAGTCAGTATTACCATTACATAAATGCAATGCACCTACCTTCTCTCCTTTTGCTATCACCAGTGATCCTTTGGTGGCCTTCCACACCTTATCTGTAAATGTAGATATACAAACTTCACTTGCCAACTTACATGTTGAAATTATATTTTTTCTCATATATGGAACATGTCTCACCTCTTTCAACAACCATTGGTTTCCATTCTTTTGCTTTATTTGTACCTTACCCATTCCAACAATTTTGCATGGTTCATAATCACCCAAATGAACCTGTCCAAAATGACCTTGAACATAATCTTGAAAATGTTTCCTATGGGATGTGGAATGAAATTAAGCCCTTGAATATACTACCCAAGACTCAAAAATATTATCTACAGAAATAATCAAAGCATCTTGTAACACATCACCTGTTACATTTGTTTCATGATTTTTTTCTTGTTGTCTATCTCTTTGTTTCTTTGCAGCTCTGCAGTCTTTATTTAGATTTCCTTTCTTACCACAGTTATGGCACTCTATATTTCCTATTCTAGATTTGTATCTTCCCTTCCTACAATTCCCACGGTTCCCTGAGCCCTTTCTTATATCCTTTTTTCTTCCCCTGTTCTCCAAGACCAACACATTACCTGATGTCTCACATGTGCTTTTCCTCACTAAGGATAACACCAACAACATCATCAAATTTCAGAGTGTTTGAACTAGAGATAGAGTTACTTATAGCCATGATCAAGTCGTTACAACTTTTTGGAAATGAGCACAACATTAGAAGATCCCTAACCTCATCAACAAATTCCACTTTTACAAAACTTAGCTAATTAGTAACCGTATTAAATTCATTTAAATGATCTGCAAAAGACCCACCTTTTGACATATTCATATTAAATAATCTTTTCATTAGAAATACCTTATTGGAAGCAAAGGTTTTTTTATACAGTTTATCCAACGCATCCATCAACTCCTTCATTGTCTTTTCATTTGAAATATTGAAAGCCATCGACGCTGTCAGGCTCAGCCATATCGTTCCTAGTGTCTTTCTGTCAAGAACCTCCCATTATTTGTCATTCATGGCCGTCGTATTCTTTGATATTCTACCCAATGGTAGGAATAGATCCCTCTGATATAAATAATCTTCCATTTGCATCTTCCATAACTGGTATTTTTGGCTGTTAAATTTCTCGACCCTAAACTTTCCATCTTCCGACATTGCTCCCACTCGAACCAGGAACCCTCTTTTCTTGTGAGTTACCTTTCGCTCTAATACCAATTGTTAGAAAAACAATATCATGGAGCAACAAAATAAGAAAAATGAGGAAATAAAACACAAAAGATACATAATACAATAGAGACATAGATATATGTGGTTTACCCAGTGTGGGATTCATCCACCAAAGAAATTTCCAAGTCCTTCCTTTTTATTATCCATCAAAATGAAGGGATACAACCTACAACACACCTGTTGTAACTTACTCTTATTTCTCTCATATTATCATCTCTCATAATAAAATATTCACAATAAATATACAGTCGCAATACAATTCCCACATGAAAAGAGGGTTGCATTCTAGGGAAAAAAACTGTAACATAACTTCTACCGTCAGATTTGTGACCTTATAATAAACGATTCAGATTGATTACAAAATTACAATATTTTACAAGGAAATTTTCCCAAAAAACATTTCACTCAAGGGCCCATTGGCCCCCATTCCCCCCAGTCGGGTGGTATGTCCCCTCAAGACCCCCTTCATTCAGGGGTTGGACCACAAACCCCCGGTATAAGGGGGCTAGGAATACCTACATATAAATCAAGGAGACAATCAGGCTCCACAACCAACATTGATCTCATTTATCTCTAATCCAAGATGAACTTGAAATGATTATTGTTGTTGATCTGGATTATGTTCAGAATGAAACGAGAAAAATATATATATATATATATAGAAAAGAACACATAAATACAATGAAACCCAACTTCTATTAATGAATAAGATAGAAAAACATTGTAGAACACAAACTGGCAGAATGGGGTAGCTTATCTTTGAAAAGAAAGAGATGTTGGCTACGCTTCATTTGCAACTAGCTTTACATCACACTCCATTTCATGCTTAAAGGGCCTCCTTCACCTCAATTATATATGAGAGAGTGAGAGGAGAACAATTACCATTATGCATGTGGAATAAATTAGTCTAAGTTTATAAAATTTCATAGTCATGTAAAACACTAGGACTTCCCAGGCGATCACCCATCCCAATACTACTCTATCCCAAGCATTCTTAATTGCGGAGTTCTAATGGGATCCGATGCATTAATGCTATGTTGTAAGCATGTACATAATACCACTAGGAAATCATTACATGATGTATGTAATTAACAAATGAAGATGGCATTACATTCTATTCTCCATCAAAATGATGAATATCATGGTTTATCAAAACCATGGGCTTGAAATGTTGATTCAATGGAAAAGGTGGATGGCCACCAAGATCCACCTAGATCATTCCTCCCCCCTTAGGAAGATTTGGTCCCCATTGTGTCAAGTTCCCTTGGGATATGGGGAAACTTTTGTTGAATCTGAACCCTTGTGAGCCACTTGCCTTCTTGAAGTAAATGTCCTTCTTCTACTTTACCTATGGAAAGATGTCATGAACCTGTTGGAGGTGTTGGATCCGTTCAGTAGATTTGAATATATGATCTGCCTTGGTCTGAGTGTGGGAGGACTTTGTCGGTGAAGATGCAACAAGAATATCTATATCAATGGGGGCTAATGGTTGGAAACCCAAGAACACCTGAAAAGGGTCGTGGCCAATAAAGATATGTTGAGCATATGGAAGACTCTCATTCTTTTTATGCTCCCCTACAATCTTGTCGACCTACTTCTACTAGATAGAAATGTCTTGGGCCGAGGTTGTAGTTGTAATAGTGACCTTCTATTCATTGTCTGACTAGATAGTGAAGAGGGAAAAATTTGTGGTATGGGAGATTATTTTGTGGTATTGTTTTTCTGATATCAATGAAGTGGTAGTAGTTGGAGCTACCTCCGATACCCTGTAGAGTTGACCTCCCAGAGTAATAATGACACTGCGAGACTGAGACTGATAGATAGCATGACGTTTCCACATATATGGTTTTCCTAAAATAACATCACAAACTTCAAGTGGGGAAACATTACACACTACCTCATCCTTGAAGGGTTTGTTGTCATAGGACATGAGACATTGTTGGCTAACATGGATATCTCATCCTCGACTCAACCATCCGATGGTGTATGGTTGAGGGTGTGGCATCGTAGATAGCTTCAATATCTTGACAACCTCGGCTGATATCAGGTTCTTCTGACTCCTATTGTCAACAATGAAATGCAGTGGGATCTCCTTAACCCACATCTGTGAGTGGAAGAGGCACACCCCTCCTCAAGCTCCACTAGTCCTTCTGGTTGTATTTTTGTGGCCATGATGAGAGCAATGGGTTCTACATCGATGATTGTTTCCCTTTATTGTGCTTTGAATTAGAGTCCAAGTTAGGTTCCAATTATTTTTATTTTAGCTCGATCACCAATGATTATTTCGAGAGAAATTCATTAGTATTGTGTCAGGGGCTGTTGTGGAACTCACACCACTTTCTGGTGTCTTTCCTAGACTTTATGTTTCCCTTATTTTCCTGCATATTAAACTAGCTCTCTTGAGGTTGTCCTTTCTCTTTCCTTCATTCTGTGATTTATGGTTTCCTTTGATATGATTATGTTGTGGTGTATTTTGAAACCTAAAATCCCACTTACTCTACTGCTTGAATTTCTACTCAATTCTGACTACATATTGATAAGCAAATCCTAGTGAGGAGATGTCTAAGAAATACATATCTATTTAGATGTACATGTGCAGATCACTGCGATATTTCAAAACCAGGTGCCACTCAGAGTATTTGATACCTATCTTTAAGCACAAGGTAGGAAATATGTTAGTGTACTATGACACCGTCTGATCTCGTTTCTAATGTAGAGTCATCCATCTCATGGATTGGTCATCATAGTTTCCAACAGGGTATAAATCCTCATTTATGGCATATAAAAAGGCCTCCCAAGTGGGTTCTCTCCTAAATGGTGTAGATTCATCTGCGGTGTACCTCTCCTAGTAACCTTCCCAACAACCTCTGACACGGGGAAGTGATTTAAGGAGTGCAAAGGTTATATTTTCAATGTTGGAAAAGTTTTGGAGTAATAACCTTCTAGCATATTCAACCATTTTTCTAGAGAATATGCATCTATCTGGCCTTCAAATAAGGGGATCTAAAAATTTACTTGTACCTTGAAGGGTGTCACACCTCCAAAATGGTTTCTTGTTGAAGATGCCTCGACCACCGCTATCGATAGTCTTCAAAGTGTATGAGCGAATTTTTCCATCATCTCGTTCCTCTATCACATGAGGGCTTCCTTGAGAAACGTCTTGAAAGGATCTCTTGCTCTATCATCTCTCTTTTCTTCCACGATGGGAGGTCTCTTGAGATAGTGAGAGAGGTTGTCCTCAAGTGAAACTAGCTCGAGACCCGAATATCTACCCGACCTTGTTGGGGACTTTCTCTGAGAAATGACAAGGAGAAAACTGCTCTGATACCATTGATTTGGATTATGTTGAGAATGAAATGAGACAAAAACAAAAATATATCAGATAACACATAAATACAATGAAACCCAACTTCTATTAATGAATAATATAGAAAAACATTGTAGAACACAAACTGGCGAAATGGGGTAGCTTGTCTCTGAAAAGAAAGATATGTTGGCTATGCTTCATTCGCAACAAGATTTAAATCACACTCCATTTCATGCTTAAAGGGCCTCCTTCACCTCAATTATATATGAGAGAGTGAGAGGAGAACAATACCCATCATGCATGTGGGATAAAGTAGTCCAATTTTATAAAATTCCATAGGCATGTAAAACACTAGGACTTCCTGAGTAGTCACCCATCTCAGTACTAATCTATCCCAAGCGCGCTTAACTGTGGAGTTCTAATGGGATCTAGTGCATTAATGCTATGTTGTAAGCATGTACATAATACCACTAGGAAATCACTACATGATGTATGTAATTAATAAATGAAGATGGCATTACATTATATTTGTAGATTTTAACCTTGTACAATTATTTTCTGCGAATATATTTTCAATAAAAGAATATAAAAGATACAATGGAAAATACACACATTACACAGATATTTTTCCCCTAGAAACCCAAACCGGGAAAACCAACATATTATATATTCATTCACCACATACATTGTTTACAATAAAATATACATATAGGAGCCAGTGGAATCCAAAACCCTAATCCAATGACTTGATTAGTCAACAACCCTAATTCCTTAACTGGAAATAGAAAACCATTGGCGAAAAACCATGTGCCGAAAAACCTCCCATAAATGGACATGAAAATTGAGGACCACCCAAAAATGGACACGAAAAACAAGGAAAAAAATTGGGGGTGTTGCCCCCGAATTCCCCTGTACACCCAACACAACATAGAAACTATTTAAAGTTGTGCAAAGAATATAACACATATCCAACATTCTCTCACTTGTCGTTTTAACCAGCCATGTATGTCCAAACTTGGTCTTCCTTGGTAGCACAATCCATAACTAGTAGTGCCACGCAAATACCTAAAATATATCTTTGTTGTTGTCCAATGTTCCTTCCCTGGTTTTGACATATACCTTCTCAATACTCCCACTGCATGTGCAATGTCCGGTCTAGTATAGAACATTGCATACATTAAAATGCCAACCACACTCACATATGGAACATGAGACATGTCCTCCTCCTCTTCCTATGTTTTGGGACAATGATCCACAAATAACTTTACACCTATAGGAATAGGAACCTTGACTGGTTTACATTCATGCATATTCAACCTCTGCAAAATTGCCTTGGCATATTTTCTCTGATTTAACTAGAGTTTTCTATTTTTCCGATCTCTTTTAATTTTCATGCCCAAAATGAAAATTTCAACACCAAGATCCTTCATGTCAAATGTAAAGGACAACTGAGTTTTCATATCCTGGATAATCTCCATGTTGTTTCCTATCAACAACATGGCATCCACATACAAGACCAAATAAATCAAATGATCACCAATTAATTTAAAATATACATAGTGATCCTCTTTACTTCTTGTGAATCCAAGTCCTAACATATAACTATCAAATTTTTTATACCACATCCTTGGTGATTGTTTTAAACCATACATGGACTTTTTCATCTTGCATACCAGCTTCTTCTTTCCCTTCACAACAAAGCCTTCTAGCTACTTCATGTAGATTTCTTCTTCCATATCCCCATGTAGGAATGTTGTCTTCACATCCATCTATTCTACTTCAAAATAAAATACATCAGCAACAAATAACAAAAAATCTAATAGAAGTTAAATTGGCAACTGGAGGCCCCCGGGGGGGCAGCTCAATTGGCAAGTGCCGTGAAAATGAAGTTCCATGAGGTTTCGAGTTCAACTCCCCCGACTTACAATGTGTGTCGTGTAAGGGGCATCGTGGGCACACCTAGAGGTTATAGTGGTAGTAGTTGGATAATACAGTCACGTGTAACATGAGCACGTGCCCAACTAGTTGCTGATTCCGCTAGACATAAAAAAAGAAAAAAAAAAAAAAAGAAAAAAAAAAAATATTGGCAGCAGGAGAAAAAATTTCACCAAAATCAATTCCCTCAACCTAGGAATAACCCTTTGCTACTAACTAAGATTTATATTTCTCCACTTTTCCTTTTGCATTCAACTTCCTTTTAAATACCCATTTTCTTCCAATGGGATTTATTCCATTCAACAAGTCCACTAGATCCCAAGCCTCATTCTTATCCAAGGTTTCCATTTCTTCATCCATGGCGTTTTTCCAGAGTTTTTCATCCTTTGAATCCACTGCCTCCCTAACAATTCTAGGATCATCATCAATAATAGACAATGAAAAATTTGAACGGAAATCAAGTGGAGTATACCTTTCTAGTAGACTTTTTGCCTGCACCAATCTCCTCAATACTTGAGTATGAGAATCTTCTTCTTCTAATTTTTGTTCTTCTATAGAATCTGATTCATCATCCTTTGGCTCAAACTCTATTTTCTCTAGTTCTTCCTTACTTGGTAGGACTTCAATTTTGACAACATCCTTCATTTCTCTAAAAACCACATCTCATCTATACAAAACCTTTGAGACCATGTTTATACCCAATAAAGATACACTTTTAATCCTTCTTATCTAGCTTACTCTTGTTTTCCTTTGGAACATGAACATAGGCATCACAACCAAATACATTGAGATGTGTGAGAGAAGGTTTATTACCAGTCCATACCTATTGTGGAGTATTTTCATCCAATGTTGATGAGGGTGATCTATTGACCAGGTAACATGTAGTACCCACTGTCTCTACCCAGAATTCTTTCCCTAACCCAACACCACTAAGCATGCACCTTGATTTTTCCATCAACGTAATGTTCATCCTTTCTGAAACTCCATTTTGTTGAGGTGTATATGGAGTAGTATTCTTCCTCGCTATATTGCACTTCTTACAGAATTCTTCAAATTCACTCCTGTAGAACTCTCCAACATTATCTGTCCTCGACCAGGGATGATTTTAGGGGATAAATTTAGCTCATGGGCTAATTTTCCATGGTTTTTCAAAAAACAAGATTCGCTATTTTAAAAATGATTCGCCCAAATTCTATAGCATAAAATTATTTTACCCTAAAAATTGCCAAAATTTTATAAAAACTACATAAAATCCTTAGAAATTTGAATATTTTTACAAAAATATCGCTAATAATTTATAGTTGGCATATGAAGGATTAGTAAGATTTGCCAAGGTTTCTACATTTTAAAATAGTTTTCCATCCTTAAAATCATCCCTGTCCTCGACACCTTAATTCGTTTCTCTGTTTGATTCTCAAAAAGAGCCTTAAACTCTTTAAACCTGTCAAAGACTTCATATTTCTTCCTGAGAAAATATATCCAATTATTCCTAGAGAATTCATCTATAAATGAGACACAATACACATATTTTCCCAATGATGGAATCAACATAGGTCCAAACACGTCACTATGCACTAGCTGTAAAATTCCCTCTTCCCTCATTACACCATAGGGGAATCTTACTCGATTCTACTTCCAATATACACAATGTTCATAGAAATCAAAATACAGAGAGTAGTTAGACATACCTTCAATCATACCTTTACCGTGTAGTAGTCAAAGACCCTTCTCTCTGATATTCCCTAGTTTTTGATGCCACAACATGACCTTTTCTCCAAAGACTGTAGCAGTTTTTTCTTCTTTTGCTCCAACATCAGGAACAATGGAACTATTACACCCATCACTAATAGTGCTTCCTTGTAGATTATATAGAATTACAATCCGAACTCCCTTCAATGACACCATTTCTCCTCAAACCATCTTGCGTGTTTCTTTTTCAAATACCATTTTTACCCCTGCATCGTCCATTTTGATTGCATAAATCAAATTTCTAGCCAATCCCAAGATGTGAAGAACACACCAAGAAGTGTTCTAATCATTCCATCTATGAGCCTCAACTTGAATTTTCCTTGTCCTATGATTCTGGTTGTCGAGTCATCACCTAGGAAAACATTACCTCCAACATACCTTTTATATTCACATAACCACTCCCTACGGGGAGTCATATCAAGGGATTCACCCAAGTCAACCAACCATGCCTCATGATCTTCATGTGTTCTTGAAGAAGCCAAGTACACATCCCCTCCTTCTTCCTTGGAGGTATTTTCTTCTGTAGAGGGAGAACCTTCAAATCCCTTCACTTTCTCAATGCTTTTGGATCTACATTGCTTCTTGAAGTGACCTTCTTTTCCACATCTCCAACATACCTTTACAAAATTTCTAGGATATTTAGATCTACCCTTAGAATTAGATCTCACACTTGAGGACTTAGATTTATTTCTATCATGGGAGATTTCTCTTGCAAATAATGCATCTGTGATATGTCCTTCCATGTTATTTCATTTCATCTCCTCTAACAACAAGGATGAGACCACAACATTGAAACTCAAGGTATTTGTATTAATACTTATGGCCACAACCATAATATTCCACAAGTCTGGTAAAGAGAACAGTGAATTGATACACTTATCTTCATCTAAAATTTTAATTTCAATAGATAATAATTGACTTACCATATTATTAAAGGTGTTTATATGTTGTGTCATTGAGTCTCCATCTCTCATCCTCTGGTTATACAAATTATTCCACATGAATAGTTTATTTACCAGGGACTTATATTGACACAAGTTCCCTAACTTATTCCATAACTCTTTGGTTGTAGCTTCCCCTGACACATGTTGGTTGTGGAGCCTGATTATCTTCCTGATTCAAAGGTCTTTTGTTTTCAGCCATGTTTATACCCCATGAAGACTTTATACCCCAGAAGAATGTACACTATTCCACGCAGGGAAGTGCAGAGGGGGGCTATCCCACAGTTGGGGGCAAGTGGGCCCCCAGTGGGGGTTCAGGGGCGAAGCCCCGGAAGGAAAAATTGCCTTGTAAAAGTATATTGTAATTTCATTGTAAATCTGGACCGTTCATTATAAGGTCACAGATCTAATGGTAGAAGTTATGTTAGGGTTTTTTTCCCTAGAAGGAAACCCTCTCTTATGAGGGAAATGTATTGGAGTTGTGTATCATGGCGAATATTGTATTATGAGATAGGAGACTGTGAGAGAAAGAAGAGGAAGTTACAACGGGTTTGTTGTAGGTTGTATCCCTTCATTTGCTGGATAATAATAAAGGAAGGACCTGGAAATTTCTCTGGTGGACATAGCCCACACTGGGTGAACCACGTATATTTGTGACTCTATTGTATTGTGTATCTTCTGTGTTTTATTTCCGCATTTGTTTTATTTTATTGCTCCGCGATCCTGTTTTTTTTCTAGCAACTGGTATTAGAGGGAAAGGTAACTCGTAGGAAAAGAGGGTTCCCGGTTCGAGTGGGAGAAATTTCGGAAGATGGAAAGTTTAGGGTCGAAAAATATAACGACCAAAACTACCAGTTATGGAAGATGCAGATGGAAGATTATTTATATCAGAAGGATCTATTCCTACCATTGGGTGGAGTAGCAAAGAAACCGACAGCTATGAAGGATGAAGAATGGGAGATTATTGGCAGAAAGGCTCTAGGAACGATACGGTTGAGCCCGGCAGTGTTGGTGGTGTTATTGGATAAATCCGTAGGTGTGGACACTAATCGATCTCCCTAGATCCACCTGGATCTAGAACAAAAGCAAGACAGAACATGACTCTTTCCCTAGATTTTTAACCATTGAATTAACTAGGAGGCAAGAACAAATAACATACCTTATTATTGCATCCTATGGTCTTTGTTGCTCCTGCTTTGCTCCAGTGATCTCATGCAGTCAAGACCAAGACAGCATAAACCAACCAAAGTGAAGAAAGCACAATATATTCAACGGTTAACCTATGCGTATGATCAAGGAATTACACAATAAAGTGAAAATAGTTTTATGGGAAAGAATCATATTACTGTATCATATTAAATGTGAAAGAGAGATTACAACCATGGCCTTGATGTCATAAGGTCCCTTCCAACTGTCCTTCGTTCCCCACACACTTCTTGCTCCAAGGATTCTGAAACCATAGATCTGATAGCTACTCACAATCTATCTTGACAAAGCAAATCTTAAAGCCACTCCAACCAAGCTAATAATTCCAAGACAATCAAGAACAAGCTCATGAACCAACAAAGCTATGTTTCTCCATGAGAACTCCTCTCCTTTTATAAGTTGAAGAGGATAAGGTGAGGAGGTTAGGATGATCCCATTAAATCATGAAAGTGAGTAAGATCCAAACCATTCGGATGCCACCTCACCATAGAAGTTTCTCCTTCTAGAAGATTCGAGAAAATGCTCATTTTTCCCATGTGTAGGCATTCTCGCACCCTAGATATAGAGAAAAATGCAAACATCTCGCACCCTAGCTATAGTGCAACCTGTGAGAATGGGTCATTCTCGTACCCTGCCTATATAGCAACCTGCGAACTTCCTTTTTTATAAGGTTTTTACATAGGAAAATGCAACTTCTTTTCTCAGGAAAAGTTCTTCTCCCTTCTCTCTTTAGGAACTTAGGCCACTGACCCCTCTGAAGGAAACAGATAGGTTTACATCATTAACTATCATAGGGATGACGAAAATAATGTGTAACAAAGAGCCCCCCAAAGTATGAAGTTAGAACAGAGTGATAGCTGAAATACTTTGTCGAGTGTGTGTAGGGAACAAGGAACAATCGGTCGGAAACCTGCCAACAAACAAGGAAATACAGTACAATAATATATCATCACTGAGGTAGG
>ML821846.1:75885-92201 GCA_009831015.1 Picea engelmannii
ATGTTTGTTTGCAACTTTGGAAAGTTATCTTTCACACCTATTCCAAAGCCCTACAACTAATCTAATGTAGGTTTGCTACCAAAAAGATAAAAATGTCTAATCAATTTTTATGAGCGCTTTATTTTATGGTTGTTGTTACTCAAAAGGAAGATGGCATGGACAATATGATGTTTTGACCGACTCGAAAATTATGCAAAGATATGAAGATGCAATCTTTTCATTTCAATGAAAGCTATGCTACGAGAAGGAGAAAACATTTATCATTCCCATATGCACGATGTCCCAAACTATATTAAACTCCTCAATATAAATATTCCCAAGAAAAGAGAAAAATGTACTGAACACCAATGCACGATTCATGCCCCCCCTGGCCATGAGGGGGAAATTTTTTCATAATTTAAGATCAAAAAATGCCAAGAATCATGCAATTTCTCTACTTCAAATGCAAGGATGCCCCCAATCTAATATAAAGCAAGAAATTAAATCTTTTTGTTTCAAAAATTTCACTAAAAGCAATAATGAACTTTCTTAAAACAAAGAAACCCAAACTAAAAAGTTATCTTTTAAAGCGAACTATTCAAAAGAAATCTGATCTTTCCCTAAACAATTCTAAAGAAAACACATTCTTTTTAATTGAAAGACACTCAAAGAAAGAGACTAATCCTTCAAAACCAAACAAAGAAAAAGTGGCTAAAAGAAACTCAAAGGATGTCAAGCAGACTGTAAGCAGATCAATATAGGCTCCAAAAGCTCAATCCAGTTGATCAAAGCAAAACTGGGTCATCAAAATATGATCAGACCCAATCCAAAAATGTTCACAAACAAGTTCGCAGCCTAGCAATAGAGTGCAGTGCGAGAATTAGGTATTCTCGCAAGCTAGACATTGGTAGGGTGTGAGAATTTCACACCTAACTGAACAGTAGGGTGCGAACATCAATGATTCTCGTAGGCCACTAAAGGGTACAGTGCGAGTATGCCTGTAAACAAGCAAAAATTTAAAAAAGGGCTAAATTTGAGTGAACTTTCAGATCCAGAGAGCCTGGATGGATCTCCCACAGACTCAAAGACCAGAAAACAAGCAATCAAATAAAGGGAAACTAGACTAACTAGGAAACAATCTGTTCCCCAGTGGAGTTGCCAATTTTGTTATTGGATAAATCTGTAGGTGCAGACACTAACCGATCTCCCTAGATCCACCTGGATCTAGAACAAAAGCAAGACAAAACATGACTCTTTCCCTAGATTTTTAACCATTGAATTAACTAGGAGGCAAGAACAAATAACGTACCTTATTATTGCATCCTATGGCCTTTGTTGCTCCTACTTCGCTTCAGTGCTCTCGTGCAGTCAAGACCAAGACAACACAAACCAACCAAAGTGAAGAAAGCACAATATATTCAACGGTTAACCTATGCATATGATCAAGGAATTACACAATAAAGTGAAAATAGCTTTATGGGAAAGAATCATATTATTGTATCATATTAAATGTGAAAGAGAGATTACAACCATGGCCTTGATGTCATAAGGTCCCTTCCAACTGTCCTTCGTTCCCCACACACTTCTTGCTCCAAGGATTCTGAAACCATAGATCTGATAGCTACTCACAATCTATCTTGACAAAGCAAATCTCAAAGCCACTCCAACCAAGCTGATAATTCCAAGCCAATCAAGAACAAGCTCATGAACCAACAAAGCTAGCTTTCTCCATGAGAACTCCTCTCCTTTTATAAATTGAAGAGGATAAGGTGAGGAGGTTGGGATGATCCCACTAAATCATGAAAGCGAGTAAGATCCAAACCATTCGGATGCCACCTCACCATAGAAGTTTCTCCTTCTAGAAGATTCGAGAAAACACTCATTTTTCCCATGTGTAGGCATTCTCGCACCCTAGCTATAGAGCAACCTGCGAACATCTCGCACCCTATCTATAGTGCAACCTACGAGAATGGGTCACTCTCGCACCCTGCCTATATAGCAACCTGCGAACTTCCTTTTTTATAAGGTTTTTACATAGGAAAATGCAACTTCTTTTCTCAGGAACTCAGGCCACTGACCCCTCTGAAGGCAACATATAGGTTTACATCATTAACGATCATAGGGATGACGAAAATAATGTGTAACAGGTGGATTTCAATATTTCAAAAGAAAAGACAACGAAGGTTTTGATGGATGCATTGGCTAAATTGTATGAAAAATCCTCAGCGTCCAATAAGGTATTTCTAATAAAGAGATTATTTAATATGAAGATGTTAGAAGGTGGGTCTGTTGCAGATCATTTAAATGAATTTATTACAGTTACTAATCAACTAAGTTTTGTAAAAGTGGACTTTGATGGTGAGGTTAGGGCTCTTCTAATCTTGTGCTCATTACCAAAAAGTTGGAATGGCTTGGTCATGGTTGTAAGTAACTCTGTCTCTAGTTCAAATACTTTAAAATTTGATGATGTTGTTGGCATTATCCTTAGTGAGGAAATGCGATGGAAAAGAACAGGTGAGACATTAGTTAATGCGTTGAACATGGAGAGCAGGGGAAGACAAAAGGATAGAGGAAAGGGCTCAGGGAACCGTGAGAATTCTAGGAAGGGTAGATCTAAATCCAGACTTGGAAAGATAGAATGTTGGAATTGTGGGAAGAAAGGACATCTGAATAAATACTGCATATCTCCAAAGAAACAAAGAGATGGATAGTAGGAGAGAAATAATGAATCAAAAGTAACATGTGATGTGTTACAAGATGATTTGATTCTTTCTGTAGATAATATTTCTGAGTCTTGGGTAGTAGATTCAGGGGCTTCATTTCATGCCACACCCGACAGGAAACATTTTCTAGATTATGTTCAAGGTGATTTTGGACAGGTTCATTTGGGTGATGATGCACCATGCAAAATTGTTGGAATGGGAAAGGTAAAATTAAAGAAAAGCAATGGAAACCAATGGTTGTTTAAAGAGGTAAGATATGTTACATATCTAAGTAAAAATATATTTTCAACGGGACAGTTGGCAAGTGAAGGTTGTATATCCATATTTACAAATAAGACGTGGAAGGTCATCAAAGGATCATTGGTGATAGAAAAATGAGAGAAGGTACGTACATTATATTTATGCACTGGTAGTATTGACTCTTCTATCTCTTTAGCTTCTAGAGGAGTGGATACAACACTGTGGAATCATAGGCTTGGACACATGAGTGAGAAGGGGATGCAGATACTTCACAAAATAAATTTGTTTCTAGATCTTAAACAAATTGATTTGGACTTCTGTGATCATTGTGTTTATGGAAAACATAAGAGAGTCAAATTTATCAGACTCAGAAAAGAAAAGAAGAGTGAAAGGTTAGAGCTTGTGCTTATAGATGTATGGGGACCATCTTAGGTATCATCTCTTGGTGGTTCTCGTTACTATGTTACTTTTATTTATGATGAAACTAGAAAAACTTGGGTTTATTGCATTCGACAAAAATATGATGTTTTTGATACTTTCAAGAAATGGAAAGCTTTGGTAGAGAATGAGACATGAAAAAGTTTGAAGTGTCTCAGATCAGATAATGGAGGTGAATATTGCAGCAAGGAGTTTGATGATTATTGTTCATACCATGGGATTTGTAGAGAGAAGAGAGTTCCAAGAACACCACAAGAAAATGGTGTGTCAAAAAGGATGAACAGGACAATCATGGATTGTGCAAGGAGTATGAGATTGCATGTTGGTTTTCCCTTACAGTTCTGGGAAGATGTTGCATACATTGTTGTTTACTTAATAAACAAAGGACCTTCAAGCTCTTTGGATGGTATAATTCCAGAGGAGGAATGGACAGAAAAAAAGGTAAACTATTCTTTTTTGAAGACTTTCGGTTGTGAAGCATTTTTCCATATTGATAAAGAAAATAGAACAAAGCTTGAGGAAAAATCGAAGAAGTGTACCTTTATTGGATACGGTGTTAATGATTTTGGTTATCGCTTATGGGATTATGAAAATAAAAAAATCATTAGGAGCAGAGATATCATATTCAATGAGAAGGTCATGTACAAAGATCAATTGTACGGAAAGAAACAGGAAATAGAAAAACCATAATACACAGTGCTTGATGAGATCACTGGAAAATAAATTCCAAAGGAACCAGGAAATCAAAATGTACAACAACAGGAGAAATAGGTACCTCAAACTCCTGCAAGTGTAGTTAGAAGATCTACCAGGTTAAGTATACCCCATAAATGATACTCTCCTTCATTGTATTATTTATTGTTGACTGATTTGGGTGAACCAAAATGTTATGAAGAGGCAATGCAGGTAGACACCAAAAATAAGTGGGAGCAAGGCATGAAAGAGGAAACAGATTCCTTGGTAAATAACCATACTTGGGACTTGGTTCAGTTGCCTGCATGAAAAAGAGCATTGCAGAATAAATGGGTTTAAAAGTTGAAGAAAGAAGATGGAGGAATAAAGCGATACAAGGCTAGACTTGTTGTAAAGGGGTTTGCACAAAAGAAATGTATAGATTTTGATGAAATATTTTCTCCTGTTCTTAAAATGACTTCAATTAGAACTATTTTAAGTCTTGTGGCAGTAGAACATTTTCATCATGAACAATTAGATGTTAAAACAACTTTTCTCCATGGGGATTTGGAGGAAGAGATTTATATGTAGTAGCCACAGGGGCATGAGGTCAAAGGGAAGGAGAATTTGGTATGTAGGTCGAAGAAGAGCTTGTATGGCCTAAAGCAAGCTCCAAGGTAGTGGTATTTGAAGTTTGATAGGTTTATGACAGAACATGGTTATAGTAGATGTCATTCTGATCACTGTGTTTATTTCAAAAATCTAGAAAATGGAAGCTATATTATCTTGCTATTGTATGTAGATGACCTGCTTGTTGCAAGGTCTAATATGTAGGATATAAATGTGCTCAAGAATAAATTAGCTAATTCATTTGCAATGAAGGATTTGGGTGCTGCAAAGAAAATACTTGGTATGAGAATAACAAGAGACATGAAAAATCACAAATTGACATTGCCTCAAGGTCAGTACATAGAGAAGGTGTTGGAGAGGTTTAGAATGCAGAATGAAAAACCAGTTAGTACACCTTTGGCCAGCCATTTCAAATTAACTAAGGAAATGTGTCCTAAGACACAAGAGGAGATAGAATACATTCCCAGGGTCCCTTATTCATCAACAATTGGTAGCTTGATGTATGCGATGGTTTGTACAAGACCATATATTGCACATGTAGTGGGAGTTGTGAGCATGTATATGAACAATCCAGGTAAAGAACATTGGGAGGTAGTAAAGTGGATTCTCAGGTATTTGAGAGGTACTTCTACTCATGTATTATGTTTTGGAGGTTCAGAGATTGTTCTGCGGGGATATGTTGATTTAGATATGGCAGGTGATAAATATAGCAGGATGAGCACCACAGGGTATGTTTTTACTATAGGTGGAACGACAATAATTTGGATTTCAAAACTACAAAAGGTTGTTTCACTTTCAACAAAAGAGGCAGAGTATGTTGCTGCTACAGATTCTAGTAAAGAAATTATTTGGTTACAGAGGTTTATGGAGGAATTGGGAAAGAAGCAGGAGAATATCAGGTTGTACTGTGACAGTGAGAGTGCCATTCATCTTGCAAAGAAACCATCCTTCCATTCAAAGACTAAGAATATATAGTTGAGGTACCACTTCATATGATTCACCTTGGAAGATAGAAATTTGAAGTTGGAAAAGATACACACTGGCTAGAATCCTGCAGACATGTTACCAAAGGGAGTAACCAGGGAGAAACTGAGTTCCTGCTCAGTTCAATTGGTCTTCAAGAATGAAGATGAAGATGAGAAATTTTCCAGGTCCAAGAAGGTTCAGAGTTCATCATATACAACAACGATGGAGTTGTTGAGATCAGTCTCCAAGTGGAAGATTGTTAGTTGTGGAGCCTGATTATCTTCCTAATTCAGAGGTCTTTTGTTTTTAGCCGTGTTTATACCCCATGAATACTTTACACCCCAGAAGAATGTACACTCTTCCACGCAAGGGAGTAAAGAGGGGAGTTACCCCCTCTGTGGGGTCTAAGGGGGCTATCCCCCCGGCTGGGGGGTCTAGGGGAAAGTGGGCCCCCAATAGGGGTTCGGGGGCAAAACCCCCGAAGGAAAAATTGCCTTGTAAAAGTATATTGTAATTTCATTGTAAATCTGGATTGTTCATTATAAGGTCGCAGATCTAACGATAGAAGTTATGTTAGGTTCTTTTTCCCTAGAAGAAAGCCCTCTCTTATGAGGGAAATGTATTACGGCTGTGTATCATGGCGAATATTGTATTATGAGATAGGAGACTATGAGAGAAATAAGAGGAAGTTATAACGGGTTTGTTGTAGGTTGTATCCGTTCATTTGTTGGATAATAATAAAGGAAGGGCCTGGCAATTTCTCTGGTGGACATAGCCCGCACTAGGTGAACTATGTATATCTGTGTCTCTATTGTATTATGTATCTTTTGTGTCTTTTTTCCACATTTTTTTTTATTTTATTGCTCCGCGATCCTGTTTTTTTTCTAACAACACATTCAGTAACACTGAATCTGAGAGACACCATTGGATTGTGCTCTTCGCCTTCTGATCCAACTTTTTCCAGTCATCTCCTGACATTCTTACAGGTGCAATACATGGATCCACCATAATCCACTTATCTCTGTCTACCAATAGATATTCCATCATGAGCTTCCACAACTCAAAAATTTGCCAATTAAATTTCTTGATCTCTATTTTTGAACTGCTCTCCATTTATTTTCACTTGAAGAAACAATATCGCAGATCTCCCACTATAACAAGGATTATCACAGTCCCGAGCCAAACCCCTGACTATAAATGCGTCCCCCTGAAGCCAATGATTTATCTGATACCAAATGTAGATTTTAACCTTGTACAATTATTTACTGCAAACAGATTTTCAACAAAAGAACAAAAAATATACAATGGAAAATACACATAATACATATAGATTTTTACTCTGGAAACCCAAACCGGGAAAACTAACATATTCTATGTTCATTCACCACATACATTGTTTACAATACAATACACATATATGATCCAATGACATCCAAAACCTTAATCTAATGATCTGGATTAGTTAACAACCATAATTCCTTAACAAAAAATAGAAAACCATCGGTGAAAAACCATGTGCTGAAAAACTGCCCATAAATGGACATGAAAACCAAGGAAAAAAAAATTTGGGGGCATTTCCCCCGAACCCTCACGTAGGGGGGATCCACCCCCCTCTTACCCCCCTGCGCATCCAACATACGTAGATACTATATCTAGTCATGCAAAGAATATAACACATATCCAACACTATTCCCCATCAAAAGGGTGAATATCATGGTTTATCAAAACCATAGGCTTGAAATGTTGATTCAGTGGAAAAGGTGGATGGCCATCGAGATCCACCTGGATCAGTTGTTTTTAAGGACATAAAGAGAACACCATTCGAGTTAGAGAACAAGCCAAAGATGGCTAATACCATAATGAGGTTCTTAAATAGCGGGACCAAGGATGAGCTCAAAGATCTCAATGTGACCGATAGGACCAATATTGTCATGGATTCCAAAAGGGTCCTTGCAAATAAGAGATTGATGTAGAATGTTGAGAATAAGTCCCATGAGATTAAAGGGGATATATCCTCCTTTAATAAAATTTTCGATGATGTTATCAAGCATGGGTTGCCCTCTTCTTTGGATGGAAATGGAGACCTATACTCATATAAGAACTATTAGAATCTGTTGGATGACATGAGAAATGATGACAACAAGTTTGAATAGCTTGAGGGAATCCTTAAGGGGAAATATGTAATGGACATATTGGATGGTGATTTTAAGTTGTTACACAATTTAAAGATTATTTTCAGAAATCCCCCTCAGCCATGATTTGAAAGATACATCAATTTGGATGAGGTGGTGACGAAATTGAACAAACAAGAATATATGATGGGAAAAGTGTGGAATCATACCTTTCAATTTTCCAATATATTGATGCCTAGACAAGGAGAAACAAAGCGGCATGCGCCCAACCTCATAAGGATAAATTTTGTCAGTAATTTTTCATGTAAAATCATTTTTACTTAGGAAAAAAACCTTCAAGAAAAATAAGTGGTTTAAATAATAAATAAGTAGTAAGTGGTTTCAAGAAGTTGTTTCACATACAATGACATCCATAAAGGTGAAATAAGGTGCATTGTTCAAGGGTCATCACTGTGAGGATTGAAGAGTATCTTGTTCTTGGGGTTGCGAGATCAACATAGCTAAAGATAGAGGATTGATTATGAGAAGAACAAAGAAGGAAATAACGATTCACATATCTTTGTTGTATCAATCTGCAACGCATTCCATGTATTATGATATTATCCTCCATTGTAATATACTTCTTGTGAATCCATATCTCCCCTTCTGAAAAATGTATTTTGATTTTTATCAATAAAATCTTCAAACAACAGATTGACACCATATTCATTGTAAACGTGTTGTGTATTTCATGGGATTGGATTCATGGGATTGGAATTGATTACATGTTTTATGACCAATTTCCTTCCATTTTATTTAGTATAGTTGAATGTATGCATAAATATTTTGTTATCATTTGAATGTATCAAGCATTAAGTTGTTTTAAGTGTATGCTTATCACAAACTCAGATCCACTGTGCTAAATTGTTGAATTCTAATTTGCTCAACACATTTTCTTCTTTAAAGGAGTGCAAGATTTATTCATAGGAATACATGTACGTTTCATTATGTTTCCTTTATGAATTCATCGATACATCAATCTTAAAACCCTAAATGTCTAATATGCAATGGGAAAATGCCTCTTAGGATGAGAGTCTTTTAATCATCATGTCTGGAATATTTTGAGGGTTGTGAGAAATTACAAAGTTGCACACAAATACCATTACAAATATAGCTTTAAAACCAAATTTGAGTTTTATCTCTGAGTTGCCTTGGCATAGTTCCATTAGCAGTCTGGAACATCTCAAGGACTAACAGATTGTACGAGTGGTCGGTTATGTCAATTGGACAAACCAATGCAATAAGTACCTTCATTAGGATGATGACAAAAGTTTTGAGGCCCTAAAATGGTAAGTTTCTAGTTTATTTGGAGAATGCCTTGATTTTTAGGAGAACTAAATATGAGTACATGCAACATTAAACTTTTGAAGTGTTGAGGAAGAAAGAGTCATGCATACACTTGGAGAAGTGCACGTTGTTCAAATATGAACTAGTGTATTTGGAATTCACTCTGTTTAAGGAAGGTTTATGCATGGACCCAAAGAGAGTGAAGGTGATTTTAAACTAGCCCATGCTACATAATGCCATAGAGTTGAAGAGTTTGTCTGGTATTGTGAATTTTATTAGAAAAATAACTAGGAATTTTAGAGGTTTATGCACATCAATCACATAATGTATGAAATCCTTTCATGTTCTAGTGGATGCTATTAGTGAAACACAATTTTGAATAGTTGAAGAACATAACAAAACCCCAAGTTTTGGCACTATTGTGTTTTAACAAAGTGTTTTACATGGACTCTTATGCAATTGTACTACCTATTGGTACAATTTTAAGTTAGGAATGAAGGTTGATAGCATACTTCAATCAAAATTTGATAGAGGTAAAAGATGTACACTAGATGTATGATTTGGAGTTTTATGCCAATGTAGGTATCAAATCATTAAAGGAACTATTTATTGACAAATTAGGGGTTTGTGTTGTATATGAATTATTAGTTGAGGAAGTTTATCAATACTCAAGCAAAGTTGAATTAGTGGCATGTTGAATGGATATAGTTTTTGAATATCTATACTTCCATGGTGAAAACATGTGATAGGGAAAATAAGCCAAGTGATAGACACATCGAGTAGAGGAGTGCTATTGTTGGTGATAATGAAGAATGAAACAATGAAATTTGAGACAATCATAAAGATGTATGAAAGTCACAAAGATGTCATGTTATTTACACAAATGTGAAAAACAATGCATTGCAAGATAGGGCATTGTAGTTATATTACTTCACGTGGGATGGATATTTGTTCAAGCATTAATAATTTTGTGTATTTGGTGAAGAAAATTTTGATCAAGTACTTGCATAGTGGTGGATTAGGTGGACATTTTGGATGTGACAATACTTAAATGATATTCAAAGAATGATATTATTGGCCAAGAATGAAGAAGGAGGTGAATATAATGGTTGAGGCATGCATAATTTTTCAGGTGGGATCTAGAATATAGGATTGTATACATAGTTTTTGATGTTAAAGATGCCCTAGGAATCCATTTTGATGGATTTTGTACTTGGATTTCTAAGGAGACAATGTGTATTTAAGGTAGTGTTTGTGTTGATAGGTTTTCAAAGACAAAATTCATTTTACCTTGCAAGAAGACCATGGATGCTAGTTACTATGTGGATTTATTCTTCAAGGGGATTGTGTGAACCTAGTGAATACTCAATATGATCACTTCATAAAAGGATATTAGATTTTTAGTCATATTTTATAGACATTGTGGAAAATTATAGAAATGATATTGCATTACATTTCAACATACCATTCTCAATCAAATGGATAACCAAAGGTGGTAAATCAAAGTTTGGGAACTTTTCTAAGATGTTTGGTTAGAGACATGTGGAAATTACAATTTAAAAATTAGTGTGGGAAGTGTTCTCATACAACAATTCAATGAACAAATTGACAGTATTTTATCCATTCAATAGCATACAATATAGGATGAATTTGAAGGCAATTATAGATTTGGTTGTTTTTCTTATGGACATGAAAGGAGTTAAAATGCAAAGGCATTCATAAATAAAATGGAACACATATATGCACATGTCCAAGACAGATCACAAGAAAAAAGGCATGAGTTGTAAGAAGAGCACAAATATTCCCCAAAGGTTTAATTTATTTGAAGTTGCAATCCAAGTGGTCATGCAATCTAGGAAAGAGTGTCATCATAAAGGGACATATAACAAGTTAATCTTGGGAAGACAAAACCATCTAGAATTCAAAAGAATTTCAATGATAATCCAAATGAGGTTGAATAACTAGATGAGTTGTAAATTTTATCTGTTTTCAATGTTGCAAACGTGTTGCTCATATAATGGGGGAGATATTGTCCCAAAGGAAGTAGAAGAGAGTGTTGGCTTAGATTGCATGAAGTAGATACCAAGAAAAAAACTTGATGAATAGTGTGGGTGTTGAAATAAAACATGTTATAGACCAAGAAAACAGAGTGAAAGAAATAAACAATAAAGTGGAAAGACAAGTTGGATGAAAAAATACATGAATTTGTGGGATAGGGTATCAAAAATTGCACAAGGAGAAGAGTAGTGCAAATGATGGAGAGATAGTGAGGATGCATGACCAAGTTTTTCTTGCGAGTGGGTGTTGATATAAGAGAATATAGATAAAGTCAGAGAATAAGTGCAAAAATCAAGTGCCAAGAAGAAATGAAAAGAATATAGAAAGAAACCACATAAAAAAATTTAGAAAGAATAACATGGACATGATATAGTATATTTGTGCATAACACATAGATATAGGAGTGTAGATTTAGAATCATAATTGACCTAAAGGATTAAAGTGCACTAAATATTTGTGCATGGAAGATTCAAAGGACATGTGAACTAGGGCACTTAAAGGTGAGCCAAAGGGAGAAAACATGGAGGTAGATCAAAAGGTGCAAAAAAACTATAGATATACATTGTAAATCAATGTGTGAATAACATGAAATACCATATAAAACAACGTGAAGGAAATTGCATGAACAAAATATGAAAAATCATATACAAAATTTGTTAGGAGTTTAGGAAGTTGTCATTAATGGGGGATAGTCTTTGATGTCTCCTTCATTCTCTTATTTTGTCACCTTTGTAAGTCCTTAAATCAAGCTATTCCAAGTTGTTCTTAAGGAGGGATGTAGGATATTTAGACACTTAAGAGTTAGTTAAATTCAACTTGGTATAATGTATCTTTAGGTAAAGTGTGTTTTTTTAGTGTGTTTTTGTGATTATATAATGTGACTCTCTCGATTATGTTCTAGACATAAATTTATCATATGATTCATCTTCTCCTTAATATTAATGCCACTTGATGGCTTAACACTCGATTGGTCCATGATATATATTTAAAGAGCATGGAGGGACATTTACTAGTGATCAATTGTGAGACATGCTCATGTAATCTATTTTATTTTTTCCATAATATATTTCCTCAAGTGGCTATGTTTTCTAGGCTTGTGGATTGTTTCCCTCTTTGAGGGTTTTAACCATGTAAATAAGGGTGTACTAATTCTCAAGTGGTCATGTTTATTATGGTTGTGGAATACTTCCCTATTTGAGTATATAACCATGTAAACAATGGTGTATTAAAAATCAAGACACCATTGTTTACATGGTTAAAACCATCAAAGAGGGTAGCAGTCCATGGCCCCAACCAACAAGACCACTTGAGGAAATATATTAATGAAAAAAAAAAATCTGTTACATGAACATCTCTCACAATTGATTACCATCAAATGACCCTCCATTTTCTTTAAATAGAGATCATGGACCACTCTGGTGTTAAGCCATGGATCAAGTGTCATTAGTATCAATGAGAAGATGAATCATCGGGCCACTTTATGTCTAGAACATAATCATGATCATCAAGTTAGATAATTGAAAAAAACCACTAAAGAAACACACTTTACCCAAAGACACATTAGACCAAATTGAACTTGACTAACTCCTAAATGTCGAGGAACTAAGGCACTTAGATGTGAGTGAAAAGGAGCTAACACATAGATAGATCAAAAAGTTCACAGTACTTATAGATAGACATTGTAAATCAATGTGTGGAGAATATAAGAGATCATATAAAACAACATGAAGGGAATTGCGCAAACAAAATATGAACAATCACATGCAAAACTGAAGTGACATGAAGATGGAATAACATACAAACTATTCAATTAAAAACAAAAGATAAAAAGATATAAGGAAATAAAAATGGGGTGAGATATAGAGAGAATGAGGGAGGGAGAGACATCCTGAAAGTTGTAATTAGCATGTTATATACTCTTTTGTATCACTATCCATAAAAATATGTCTTTCCCTTGAATTATGTATTTAGTTATGAATGTATGTGATTTCTAATTTATATTAATTCCATCTCTATAACACTAATTTGTAGGTTTTTGCATCGATAAATTAATGAAATTGGAAGCACCGCACCCAAATAACATCATTAATGACTTATTATTGTGTGTGAAAGTGTGGGTGTAACATAAAACATGCAGCCCCATGTTTATTTACTTTAATATACCATATTCTAAAATTAGTATTTAAAAAAAAAAAGATAAACCTTAATAGATATCACAAATTAGATTTTATTACACTACTAAATTTACTTGAATGCATCTAGAAATAGTGGTCAAATTTCCATTCAACCCACTTCCCCTAATCTAATGTTAGCTTTATACATTTGTGATTGCAAACTAACTTAACATAAAAGACAACAAAATTTTGGTGTGTTTTTTATACAAGTGCTATATACATTATAGATCCCTACATAATTTGACTATAGTTTTTAAAGATGAAACATTACTTAACACAAAAGCCAACAAAATTTTGATGTGTTTTTTATATACATTATAGATCCATACATAATTTGACTATAGTTTTTAAAGATGAAACATTATCTACATGGTAGCGTGTCTTAAAATTGTGTGCATTTCTTTTAAATTCTAGTAAGTGTACATTTTGTTGATAGTCAAGATGGTATTCCATTCACACCACTCAAACACTCTTGTGGGATGAGCAATAGGATTCGGTGGGACTAATACTTGATGCTTAAAACCATTGGGGTCCTCTATGTCCTTGTTGCTTTCCTTATGGAAATTACTCGTGTGTGGAAAAGAGTACCAAAAAGGGTTCTTCGTATGAAAAAAAAACGCTTGGAAATTTCTTTCATGTAGAAAACACTTAGAAATTTTTTTTATGTAGAAAACACTTGTTGTTTTCTTCTTTCATGTAGAAAACACTTATTTTCTCTTTATTTTGAAAGAGAAAATAAATAAAAACTAATTGAAGAAACATAAAGCTTATAAAGTGGAAAAATAATGATTAATTATAAATATATTGAAACGTTGTTTTGTGTGCTTTTATGATACTAAACCATGTTGATTACAAACAGAAAATCAAAGTAACCCGAAAATGTCTAACACAAATGATTCTTAACGATGGATCTTAAAGAGTAACCGGTACCTTTAGACTTGGGGAAAAGCATGTAAGTATAAGAGGGCATGTCAGTAGTGCCGCCAAGGAGATAAGTGGCATGCGTGTTCTTTAGTAAGAGAAATGCATGCCCAAGAATAAGAATCAACCGAGCGAGCCGTTGGTTGGTTTGACCGCCTTCCAGAAAGCAGTCACAATTGTCAGATAATGCTGGGTAACACTACGACCTTCTGGGTACCGCTAGAACTGTTGTTACTGCTGAGCCTTTACGATACAATTCATCAATTAGAACCCACTTGCTAGGAAAAGCCCTATCTGACTTATACAATTTATTACCAAACAAGCCCCGGCACTTTGAATAAGAATTCCTAGCAATCAGTCTTATATAAGTAATAGCTGCTATCTACCCTTGCTACGAGAAAATCAAAGTAAATAATGAAATTGAGAATAGAAATAAAAAAAAGAAAAATATTAAACGTAAACAATATTGATTACAGGCAAAAAAAAATCAAAGTAAATAATGAAATTGAGAATAAGAATAAAATTAATAGCCTTAAAGAACCAAAGGTATGAAAAATGATAAGTAAAGAAAGAAATCATGTAGTTAAAATGTGAAGGAAATATAAAAACTATACAAAATAAAAGTATGTAAGAAAAATAAATATGAATAGTATGACCTAAAATTCAAAGTTAAAGTTTCAAATATGGTCTTTGAGTTGCATTCACATAGTTTAGAAATGCAATGAATCAACTTTAATCACATGGCGGAAACAATAACCCATCAATAAATTGTGTAACCATAATCAACACATCGAACTAAAGACCCAATCACTTGTCAGTGATGAGAGTTGAGACCTATAGGTTAAGCAATAAAAAACACAAGGATAAAATCATCACACCAAGTGCCATACATTCAAGGTCAAAGTCAATGCACTATCCTACTTTACAATAGATGTATGCCAATTACCACATATAAATATTACATATATCCATTAAAGTCAAGTCAATGCACATAATTGTCATGCATTGCCAATTAAAAACCATAGCCACATAAATGCACAATCACAACCTTTCACTAGTCAAAGTATTATGTGCCAAAACAAATCCCAACTAATGTGAATGGAACGAGAATAGATATTGCTAACTAATCATGTAACGACCATATGTGAAGAAATAGAAGCTTGAACCAATCAACAATGCCATGTTTCCAACCTCAAAACATCAATTAGTCATCAACATATTTGATGCCAACACATTTGTAACAAGTACAAGTGGAGTGGAATAAGAAACCCCATATATAATCAAAACAAGAGTTGTAGAAAATGTGAAACTAAACCATACTTGATGCCATATTGCCCATATTGCCCACATGTACATGTAAATACTAACATGTTTGTATTAAGTAGGTACATAGAATATTTCCAATCACATTATAATATCACCACCATAATCATAACTAGAATCACCATCCAACCACCATAATACCTTCATACGTTGAGAATTACTACCTTCAAAATTATGCAATTCATGTGAGCTTAGATACATAATGAAAAGAAACCTGAACCATAACCATTGACATGTGATGACATGATTGATGTAAAATGTACATCCATGAATTTCCAGTATGATCATCGTAACCATATAGAGAAATGAAACTATGCGAGGAACAACATTGCCTTCAGTTTATCTAACATAACACCACCCCAGGCCTCCTATGTAACTAAATGGTGGGATATACCTCTTTAGTTAAGATAGAACATAAGGTAAAGAGAGATTCCAATAACAAGGAAAGAGTTTGCATCAATTTAGATGTAGGATTAGACTCTAATGAGGACAAACCATAGATTTTGCAAAAGAAAAAACCAGGACAAAAATCACAACTTTTTGTGATTCCGATATTGTTGTCCAAAAAAAGAAAAGAAATTCTAAGAACAAATCTCTCTCTCTCTCTCTCTCTCTCTCTCTCTCTCTCTCTCTCTCTCTCTCTCTCTCTATATATATATATATATATATATATATATATCAAGGAAAACCTCGTAGGATCCCACACTCTTCCCTAGAATATTTGAATGCATATT
>ML821846.1:92301-124003 GCA_009831015.1 Picea engelmannii
GGTGAAGAAGTGATGCATGATCACGTACAAGAAGCAACAATATGTATTACTAGGAAATCTATGTGAACCTTAGGGATGCATGATCACATACAAGAAGCAACAATATGTATTACTAGGAAATCTATGTGAACCTTAGGGGTATATATGGATTTCGTTGTTTGTGCATCAAATGAAATTAAGAGAGATAATTGTACCTAATCACACAATTACACAATGAAGGTCTCAAATGTGAAAACCTAGGATAAGAAAGACAACGTATGCTACTCTAAATAGGGAAAAACTCATAGATGGTTCTAGTTTAACAAGTCCTAGTAAATATTAGGTGCAAGTTAATGGTACTTTTGCAAATATTGGGTTTCCCTACTTCTACTAGACATGGTTCAAAGAAAACAGATTCATCTAAAAAAGGGTTACAAAATAAATGGACACCAAGATCTACTCTTAAAGAATACTTGGTAGGGTGGATGCATGTAGAACGTGGCAACCATCTATCTTGAAATATTCTACTAAAAAAATGAGAGCTAGAAAGTGTACGTGTTTTGTTCATCCATGGATTGGATGATGATCTAGTAAAGCAACAATCAAATATAATTTTTAGAGTGCTCAATACTTTTATGATTTTAGAGATGATGGTATCTTCTTTCTTACAAAGATGATTGGTTAGTAAATATTGATAAGGCTTGGAGATTAGGCCATAGTTTCACCCGCATATTGTACTCGCTTTGTCACAGATAAGTTTGTTCTGGTGAGAAACATGCTAGAAGCAATGGTTGCTAGTAATCCCATTTTTGCACACTTATGGGTGGAGAACACTGACCAACCAAGCTCTTTCATTGATGACAATAAATACATTTTGGAGGATGACATAAAGAAGAAAGAGAATGGTTTCAATATGTTTTCTTCTTTGGCAAGTGCAAATAAAGGTATGTCTTGTAGGTATTGTAGTTACGAGAACTTTCTTTCATATTACGAAAGTAATTGTAAGAGCATCTAAGATGGATGGGTATCAATTGAATACTCCTAAACCTTCTAAAAGAATTTTCAGTGTACAATTTATCTTCCACCATAGTTCATTAGCTTTTTACGTTCTTGTGTTGATAGTATGTACACATATTTGTAGCTCCTTCCTTCAAACTTGCATATAGTATTTAATGAGATCTACTTTATTATGTAGGGTAAAATATTATTTATTACCTCAAATACAAATCATGAAGGAGATTTAATTGTATCTTCGGTTAAGGCAGTGAAAGGAAAAGTAATTCTTACTCTATGCTCAAACTTACCCCTTGATTTTTTGGGGAGATAAATGTAAGACACATTTCTTCTTCCAATGACCAATTGATTACTATATCCATTCAATTATGTCTCTTAGAGTATTCTTAAAAGTGAATATATATGATCGTTAGTCTTGAGGATTTTCTTTTAAACATATTCAATTTGTTGTAGGATATGCATAACTTATCTTTATCTTTAGGCTTACTATTGTTTTCTTCTATTCCACCACTTACACAATTACTTAGAAAAGTGATTGAACTGAATTGAATTCTATAGAATCACCAAACATTGTCCCTTAGTAATAGTCTAGTCATGTTGATCATGGGAAACATTCTAGCACTATAACCACACATTAAGAGTCCCATATAATGACACATTACTAGCTTCTTTGTACCAAATAGGAGGTAGACCTTGGATATTTGGAGAGTTGATGAATATTATTCTTCAATAACTTATTGACTTATTTATAGGATTGTACCTAATAAACCTCTATCAATGGAGTTTCTACAATTGAAAAGGATGACTTAGTTAATATTTTGGACAAGCATTATTGTATGCTTTTTTATAAGAATGAAGATCCCTTCGACACTCTCACTACACATGCTTTGGGACTACAAGTTTGACAGAGATTTTTGGGCATCCATTGTTGCTTGAGCATAGTAGCTTCTTCTTTCTTCTTGTTTCTTTAGACATGTTTAAGGTATTCTAAATTATTTTCCATATGCAGTTTGATTCTATATTGCTCATATGGAAAAAAGAACACATATACCCTTGATAACATAGTAGTTATTGTCAAAGGATAATCACCAATGGCCAAAATTCTTGCCAACATCACATGCGATGCATTTGGACACTAAAGATACGTGTTTTTCATGTAAATTCTTGCAAGTACATCCAAAAACTAATATGTCTTGCAAGAACTCCTACTTTCTCTGCCATGTCCATTGTCTCGACAAAAGTCATTATAGGTTCAATGATACATAGACTTGATTCAAATTGTGTGGACCATCTCTTAATCTATGTGATTAACTACTTGTCCCAACTTAAATTAGGAGCATTGGGGGCAATAATAACTTTTAAAAACACACTTATATTATGAATATAATGGTTGGAAAATATTAAAGGAACTTTTCCATAAAATATTGGAGATTTTGGGTCGTTACACTTAACATTTATATATGAATATTGTTTTGGGAAAGGTCAATTATGGGATATTAACCACTATAAGTTTCCCATGTTTGGTGGTAAATTCCCGAAAATTTTATAATATATTTCCATATATCAAGTTGTAAAGATTAGAAGGAAAGAAGATATAAAAAGTGAAAAGGCATGACATTATTCTCAACAACTTCACAAAACCCCTTGATGTTGTTGTTCATATTTAGTAACAAAACCTTGTTCCTTTTATAGCCACAAGTAGTTGGAGGATACTCTACTAAAAAAAGCATGGAGACAAAAAAATATCCATGGAGTCACTCCTAGAAACAATATAAGAATTGGTGAATTTCTCATTACTATATGTGCCATACTTTCATTTTATTACAAGGCTCTTTAAATCAATTTCTTATTGATCTTCCACCTCAAATCCCTTCTAAATCTAGACTATAAAATATCTAAACCGACAATTGTCATTGCTCATTGGGTTTCCAATTCAACTCAACTTACAATGCATTAAATTTAGGAAAATTAAAAATGTATCTTTTGAGATCTCATTTTCAAATAGATAAATTGAAACATGAAGATAATGATGGTCTTCTTGTTTTAAAAAAAAATAACGATGACGATTTTTCTTCCTTCTCTTGGGATAAAACGCTTAAGAAGATATGTACAAATAAGTCAATAACAATAGGATTTGTATATTTTCTCTCGAGACAATCCCCAAGGGCAGTATCAATTCCCCAAAGAATAGATTTGAGTTGAACTTGGGCCAAAACATTGAGTAGAGGAGTCCTAAAGCACCCAAAATCAAACAACAGGGGAAAAATGGGGGGCCAAAATTTGATCAGGATTTATCCATGGTGGGGATCTATGTAGACTAGGAGAACGTGTTATCCAAATCCTTTAAAATAAAGTATGTTCACAATAATACATTGATGCAGGAGCCTTGCCAACGTCAAGCGAGCGTGGGGCAACCACAACACATTTTGAGCACATGATACATTGTTTAAAACTTTTTTTGAAGATTGGATGCACCAAACTTAAATGTGATAGTTAAGGAGAGGCATACTAATAGATTGCAATCAGACCTTGAGCGACTCGCTCTCATCTGAAGGACTAAGAAAGCATTTATGTTAGTAGGTAGCTTTAATGCATAGATTAGACAGTTTAGAATGAGAGAGGGAAAACAGAATATAGACACCCTCATTGTGTATTGTAACATTATGATGAAGATTAAGGAGAGCATAGAGGAGGAACAAAGAGAGAGAGAGAGTTGTGTAGTAGAATCCATGTACAGAAGTTCTGAACTAATACGAGAAAGTTGTGATTCAGACTCATGGTGTTCATATATTCTCTGTGTATGCATCTTTGAATGTTATGCTCATGAATGTTTTTACTCTTTCTGATGTACATTTGATTTTATGCTATGTATGAATGATTTCTTGTTGAATGTTTGAAATCTAAGAGAGAGGGAGAGAGTAAGAGGAATGAGTTTCAATTGTTTCTCTATCTGAGCAAGAGTTCCTGCAAGGGGTGCAGTTGAATTGTCTGCAAGGAGTGCGTTGACAAGGTGTTCAGAGGATTGTCTCTGAAAGCTCAGACTAGATAGCTTTTGTTCGCATTCACACAGAGGTGCAGTCAGGCACAGGAGCCGTGCAAGGAGTGTGCAGGCCGAGGAAAATCTCAGAGTTTCGAACCTGAGTAAAGTATTGAGAGACTGCTGCTACAGAGTGTGCGCAAGGTTGAAGAGAGTCCAACACTTCAAGTGTTTGAAGGTTGCCACAAGGAGTGCGTGTAAGGGTCTTCTTTAAGACTCGAAGTTGTGAGCAAGCTCAGGAAGGATAAAGCCTTTGAAACTATTGAAGGAAGTACAAGGAGTTGGTGCATATTGAGTGATTAGAAGGCATCGGAAGTTCGTGTCACACGTGGATAAGTCCGGGAAAGAATCCTTGGTTCACTTCGCAGGAATTGTCAGAGGGAAGGAATAGACGGTTGAAATTCTCTGTAGAGAATTAGCGAAATCCCGTCAGGCGTCCGATCTGAAAAAGAAGCGAGGATGTTATGATTGGGTTGCCAAGGTGCAAGCTTAGAAGATTGTGAACCGTCGGATCTTCACTTAGATACCCGTCAGCCGTCCGAACTGATAGGAGTTGCACGTGGTTTAAAACCTCTCCAGTCGAGCGAAGGTCCCGAAAGGTATCGGGGTATCGAAGTGTCGGAGTTCGGAATATCGGAAGTCCTGCGGACAAGAGATCGGGTAAATACACAGTGAAAACCCCGAAGCAAATCTGAACCGTCCATCTGTTGGGACATGTGGCAGGAATCGAGAGCCATCGACATCTCAGAAGTCTAGAGACCAAAAGTCCGAGACCTTTTGAGTCCCGAAACAACGAAAGGATTACAGTCATGGATATAAGGAAGGACGTGTGTCGCGCGATCATCCAATTCAGAGATCCGGGCACCGGAAGTCACATAAGTGAGCGTTTTTTACTTTGCATTTGGCAAAGTCCAAGGTTTGATCTGAACCATCCATCCATTAGGGACGCGTGTTGGAAATCCGAGAAGTCGGGATTCGGCATTTCGCGAATCCTAAAGACAAGAAACACTTACATTTTGGAACTGCGAAGTCTGAAATCCCGATAAGGAGGAAAGCTCCATTATGGGGCCCAACTGACGTCATCTCATCATAACGAGAGGTCGGGAATCGGAATTTCGGGAGTCCTGTGGGAAAGAACCCAAAGGCATTGTTTTCCCAAAATTGTGAAGTGACAAGGACCGTCCATCTTTGAGGACGCATGGCAACAATCTCAAATTTCAGGGAAAGTCTCGAAAAGGAAGTCATATCGGGAGATCGAAATTCGAGAGATCGAAAGAATCAAGGGCAAATGCATTTCGACACTTGAAACCCCGAAATCTCGAAAGGAGATAGGACTGTGGTCATATAAAAGGAAGGTCGTATGGACCCAAAATTCTAGTCCAAGGGACTAGTAGAAGTTGAAGCATATCGGGATATCGAAGATCGGGAAATCGGGAAGGCAAAGGTTTACGACATCGGGGATTGTGAAACCCCGAAGCCCAAAATTTTATTTTTCTGTTGTGAATGAAAAAGCGATCGGGCCTAAAGGCTGTAAGGAGCAGAAAAGACTTGTGGGTCAATTTTAATAGAGATTCTAGTGGAGAATCGAAGGAGACACTTCGGATTGAGGGAAAAATTAGAACGATCCTTAAGACCGGGAGGTCAGCGCAGAGGCCTTTGTCGAGGCAGAGGGAGATAGCCTACGTCAGGTGTGGTATCAGAGCACATAAAGGGTTCTTTTCTTTCTGTAGCAAGGAACATGAAAATTCACCATGCCACCAAGAAGAAGGGACATGCAAACACCCGATTTGTCAGAGGAAAGGGAAATACCAAGAAGAAGAGATAGGCAGATGCCTGACCCAACCATGGCAAGGGAAATGCAAGATTTACGCGCTAGACTTGAGGACATGGAGACAACACAGAGACGTACAGTCGGTATTGGGGATCTTAGTGATTCTGAAAGTGAAGTGGAATTTGAGCATGAAGAAGAAGAAGTTGCAGCCGAAGATGCAGCAAATGAATGTTTGATTAGGGCTATTTCAAGAATGGGTGCCAGGGCAAAAATGGACATTCCAGTTTATGAGGGAAACGTGGATGCTGAAGAGCTTCTAGACTAGATTGGAGCTCTGGACACTTATTTCAACTACGAATATGTTGAGGAAGACAAGAAGGTCAGACATGCTGTCATGAGACTAAAAGGACATGCAACATTGTGGTGGGATGAACTACAAGCTGACATACGCTGCAAAGGTAAGCAGAAAATCAAGAGTTGGGATAGAATGATCGCAAAGATGAAGGCAAAATTCATCCCCAGAGATTACCAGATCACTCTTTTCAGGAGGATGCAAAACCTGAGACAAAAGTTGATGAAAGTGAAAGAATACACTGTAGAATTCTATAGGTTGAACATTAGGGCAGGTCATCGGGAGAGCGATGATGAAAAAGTTGCCAGATACCTGAATGGCCTGAGATATGACATTCAAGATGAGATGAGTATGGTAACCATCTGAACGGTGGGAGATGCTTATCAGGTGGCTCTAAAGGCTGAAGAGAAGCTGAGCCGAAAATAGGGTCAAAGAGGCCGAGGCAGAAGTCAAGCCAAGGGAAAATCAATTGTCCAAGATAAAAATCAGAAGCCCAAGGAGGACTGGAAGAAACCTCAGGCTCGAACTGAAAGAGGTGGGACCTCACAGCGAGGAAAATATGTTGAACAGAGAGGGAAGCATACTGAACAAAGAGGAGATTATGCTGATAATAATACTTTTCCTTGTACTAGAGGTAGAGGAAGAGGAAGAGGTGGAGTGATAAAATGCTTCACGTGTGGAAAGAATGGACACAAATCTTATGAATGTCTAGATAAGAAGAAAAAGAGTGGAGAGACTCACATCGCCGAAGCACAAAGGTGGAATGTTGAGGCAGAGGATGTTGAAGGCGGAAGATCGTTGATGATGCGAAAATTTCTTTTGACACCAGAGAAGGAGGTGGAGAACCCAGTACAGAGAAACATACTTTTTCAGACTTCTTGCAAAACCAAGGACAGGTTATGCAAGGTCATTGTGGACAGTGGTAGCACATACAATCTCGTTTAAACAAAGATGGTAGAAAAGTTGGAGCTGGAGACGATTGAACATCCAAGTCCATATAGAGTTTCATGGCTACAAAAGGGACATCAAGTAAATGTCACTAAACAATGTCTAGTTGAATTTAAGATAGGAGGATATAATGATAAGATACTCTGCGATGTTATTCCTATGGATGTTTTTCATTTATTGCTGGGTAGACCGTGGCAATATGACATAAATGTGATTCATGATGGGAGGATGAACACACACACCCTAGAAAAGAATGGGAGAACTCATATGTTGTTTCCAATCAAAGATAAGGAAGTGAAACCTGAAGTAAGTAACACTGTACTTCTCATGAGTGGGAAAGAAATCCTTAACAAGGTCAAGAAGAAGGAGGAACCACAATTCATTGTAGTCAGGAAACCGAGAATTGTTTTGACCAGCACAAGAGTGGACGATTTACTAGAAGAGGTTCAGGAACTATTGGAAGAGTTTGCTGACATAGTAGTGGACGAACTACCTCGTTCGTTACCACCAATCAGAAGTGTGAGTCATCATATTGATCTCATACCTGGAGCTATTTTTCAAAACAAAGCCGCATACAGACTGACGCCGCAAGAGAATGAAGAGGTCAAAAGACAAGTCCAGGATTTGTTGGACAAAGGGTTGGTTAGAGAAAGCTTGAGCCCATGTGTTGTTCCGACAGTACTCAGTCCAAATAAAGACGGAGGCTGGAGGATGTGTACTGATTCAAGAGCAATTAACAATATAACCATCAGGTATAGATTTCCATTACCAAGGATGGATGATCTGATGGATTGCTTAAGTGGAGCAAAATATTTTTCGAAGATTGATTTGAAAAGTGGGTATCACCAGATTCGTATGAGGGAAGGTGATGAATGGAAAACAACCTTCAAGACTAACGAAGGGTTGTATGAATGGCTTGTTATGTCATTTGGATTAACAAATGTGCCAAGTACCTTTATGAGGTTGATGAACGAAGTCTTGAAGGAATTCATCGAGAAATTTGTCATCGTGTATCTGGATGACATACTGATTTTCAGTAAAACAAAGGCAGAGCATCTGAAACACTTGGCTACTGTGATGAAGAGATTACAGAAAGAGAAGTTGCTAATAAACGTGAGGAAATCCTCATTCATGAAGACATAGCTCATTTACTTGGGATTTGTTATTTCTGCAGATGAGTTGAGGATGGATCCAGATAAGGTGGAAGTAATCAAGAATTGGCCATCACCGAAGAGTATATTCGAGGTGAGGAGCTTTCACGGATTAGTTAGTTTCTACCGAAAGTTCATCAAGAATTTCAGTGGAATTAGTGCACCGATGATGGATACAGTGAAGAAAAGACACAAGTCTTTTCACTGGACAAAAGAGGCTGAGAAGAGTTTTAACCTGTTGAAGAGGAAGATCATGGAGCAACCAATTCTGGTGTTACCAGATTTCAAAAAGACATTTCAGGTGAAATGCGATGCAAGTGGATTTGCAATAGGGGCAGTCCCGAGTCAAGAGGACAGGACGATAGCATACTTCAGCGAGAAGCTGAATGAAGAAAAGGTGAAGTACTCCACATATGACAAGGAGTTCTATGCTATCCTCCAGGCATTGAAGAAATGGAGGCATTACTTGATTCCCAAAGAGTTTGTCTTATGCAGTGATAATCATGCACTGAAGTTTGTGACTCAACAGGAAAAGTTGAATCAGAGACATGTAAAATGGGTTGAATACATGCAAAACTTTACTTTTGTAATTAAACATATTTATGGAACTGCCAACAAAGTTGTTGATGCTTTGAGCAGGAAATGTTTTCTATTGCAGGAGTTCAAAGTCAAAACATTGGGTTTTGATGACCTCAGGGACATGTACAAGGATGATCCAGATTTCAAGGAGGCGTATGAAGCAGCTGAGAATTCAATCCTCAGAGACAGAAGTCAATGGACATAATACATGATCCAGGAGGGTTTACTATTTAAGGGTAATCGGCTTTGTATTCCAAAATGCTCCATGAGGGAGAACTTGTTGAAAGAGAAACATAGTGGTGGATTAGCAGGACACTTTGGTCACGACAAGACATTCGCAAAATTGAATGAGTCATATTTTTGGCTGGGAATGCGGGTAGATGTCAAGAGGTTCATGGACAGATGCAGAATTTTCCAGCATTCAAAAGGAAAGAGACAGAATGCAGGATTTTATCAACCATTGCCCATACCTGAGAGGTCATGGGATGCAATCAGCATGGATTTTATATTGGGTTTGCCAAGAACACAAAGAGGATTTGACTCAATCTTTGTGGTGGTGGATGGATTTTTCAAGATGGCACACTTCATCCCATGTCAGAAAACCAGTGACGCAACCCACATTGCGAATCTGTTTTTCAAAGAAGTCATTCAACTTCATGGCTTACCAAGGATCATAGTTTCGAATCGAGACACTAAGTTCGTGGGACACTTTTGGAGGACCTTATGGAAGAAGATGGGAACTAACTTGTCATTTAGTTCGGCTTATCATCCTCAGACGAATGGACAAACAGAATTGGTAAACATAAGTCTGGGAGACTTGCTGAGAAGCCTGGTGACAGAACACCACAGTGAGTGGGACAACATATAACCACAGGCGGAGTTTGCTTATAATGATTCAATCAACAGAAGTACAGGGCAGAGTCCATTTCAGATTATCTATGGCATGCAGCCGAGGGGAATTTCTGAAATGAGGGATTCAGAATAGACTGTGACTAGGAGCGCTAGTACAGAAGAATTCACAGAGGTGATGAATGAACTTCACAGCTAGGTGAAGGAGCGATTGCAGAATTCAAGCCAGGAATATAAGCGTAGAGTAGATCAGAATAGAAGACAACTTCAATTTGAGGTTGGTGATCTGATTCCGGCACATTTGAGAAAGGAAAGGTTCCCGAAGGGAACATATAATAAACTGAAGATGAAGAAGATTGGACCATGTAAGATCTTGAAGAAATTTGGGGCAAATGATTATGAGATTGAATTACCCGATGGGATTGGAATTTCTCCGATATTCAATGTCTCAGATTTGTACCCATACAAAGCTAAGGAAGCAGGAACAAATGATGAATAGTCAGAGGTTCAGTGGCAAAAGTAGATGCCAGTTGTAGAAAGGCCGCAAATGGAGCGCATACTGGACAAAAGGGCCGGCAAGAAGACCAGACAAAGGGAATACTTTGAATACTTGGTCAAGTGGAAAGGACATCCAGTTGAAGATGCTAGCTGGGAAAATGAAGCAGAGATTCAGAAGCATGGACAAACCATGCAAGAGCTCATGGACAGGAGCCCATGAAAATTTTCAAGTGAGGGAGTATGATGCAGGAGCCTTGCCAACGTCAAGCAAGCGTGGGGCAACCGCAACACATTTTTAGCACATGATACATTGTTTAAATTTTTTTTTGAAGATTGGATGCACCAAACTTAAATGTGATAGTTAAGGAGAGGCGTACTAATAGATTTCAATCAGACCTTGAGCGACCCGCTCTCGTCTGAAGGACTAAGAAAGCATTTATGTTAGTAGGTAGCTTTAATGCATAGATTAGACAGTTTAGAATGAGAGAGGGAAAATGGAATACAGACACCCTCATTGTGTATTGTAACATTATGATGAAGAGTAAGGAGAGCATAGAGAAGGAATAAAGAGAGAGAGAGAGAGCTATGTAGCAGACTCCATGTACAAAAGTTCTGAACTAATACGAGAAAGTTGTGATTCAGACTCATGGTGTTCATATATTCTCTGTGCATGCATATTTGAATGTTATGCTCATGAATGTTTTTACTCTTTCTGTTGTACATTTGCTTTTATGCTATGTATGAATGATTTCTTGTTGAATGTTTGAAATCTAAGAGAGAGGGAGAGAGTAAGAGGAATGAGTTTCAATTGTTTCTCTATCTGAGCAAGTGTTCTTGCAAGGGGTGTAGTTGAATTGTCCGCAAGGAGTGAGTTGACAAGGTCTTCAGAGGATTGTCTCTGAAATCTCAGACTAGATAGCTTTTGTTCTCATTCACACAGAGGTGCAGTCAGGCACATGAGCCGTGCAAGGAGTGTGCAAGCTGAGGAAAATCTCAGAGTTTCGAACCTGAGTAAAGTATTGAGAGACCGCTGCTGCAGAGTGTGTGCAAGGTCGAAGAGTGTCCAACACTTCAAGTGTTTGAAGGTTGCCACAAGGAGTGCGTGCAAGGGTCTTCTTTAAGACTCAAAGTTGTGAGCAAGCTCAGGAAGGATAAATCCTTTGAAACTGTTGAAGGAAGTACAAGGAGTTGGTGCATATTGAGTGATTAGAAGGCATCGAAAGTTCGTGTCACACGTGGATAAGTCTGGGAAAGAATCCTTGGTTCACTTCGCAGGAATCGTCAGAGGGAAGGAACAGACGGTCAAAATTCTCTGTAGAGAATTAGCGAAATCCCGTCAGTCGTCCGATCTGAAAAAGAAGCGTGGAGGTTACAACTGGGTTGCCAAGGTGCAAGCTTAGAAGATTGTGAACCGTCGGATCTTCACTTAGATACCCGTCAGCCATCCGATCTGACAGGAGTTGCACAGGGTTTAAAACCTATCAAGCCGAGCGAAGGTCCCGAAAGGTATTGGGGTATCGAAGTGTCGGAGTTCGGAATATCGAAAGTCCTGCGGACAAGAGATCGGGTAAATACACAGTGAAAACCCCGAAGCAAATCTGAACCGTCCATCTGTTGGGACATGTGGTAGGAATCGAGAGCCATCAACATCTTGGAAGTCTAGAGACCAAAAGTCCGAGACCTTTTGAGTCCCAAAATAGCGAAAGGATTACAACCGCGGATCTAAGGAAGGACGCGTGTCGCGCGATCATCCAATTCAGAGATCCGAGCACCGGAAGTCACATAAGTGAGCATTTTTGACTTTGCATTTGGCGAAGTCTGAGGTTTGATCTAAACCGTCCATCCATTAGGGACGCGTTTTAGAAATCCGAGAAGTTGGGATTCGACATTTTGCAAATCCTGAAGATAGGAAACACTTACATTTCAGAACTGTGAAGTCCGAAATCCTGATAAGGAGGAAAGCTCCGTTATGGGACCCAGTTGACGCCATCTCGTCATAACGGGAGGTCGGGAATCAGAATTTCGGGAGTCCCGTGGGAAAGAACCCAAATGCATTGTTTTCCCGAAATTATGAAGTGATGAGGACCATCCATCTTTGAGGACGCGTGGCAACAATCTCTACTTCCGGGGAAAGTACCGAAAAGGAAGTCATATCAGGAGATCATAATTTGAGAGATCGAAATAATCAAGGGTTAATGCATTTCGGCACTTGAAACCCCGAAATCCCGAAAGGAGATAGGACTGCGGTCATATAAAAAGGAGGTCGTATGGACCCAAAATCTTAGTCCAAGGGACTAGCAGAAGTTGAAGCATCTCGGGATATCGGAGATCGGGAATTCGGGAAGGCAAAGGTTTGCGACATCGGGGATTGTGAAACCCCGAAGCCCAAAATTTTAATTTTCTGTTGTGAACGGAAAAGCGATCGGACCTAAAGGCTGTAAGGAGCAGAAAAGACCTGTGGGCCAATTTTAATAGAGATTCCAGTGGAGAATCGAAGGAGCCACTCCGGCTCGAGGGAAAAATTAGAACGATCCTTAAGAACAAGAGGTCAACGCAGAGGCCTTTGCCGAGGCAGAGGGAGATAGCCTGTGTCATACATTCTTGATAGAAGCAACATATGTGACAAATTCCATAGAAAAATAGAAAGTAGAGGTGTATAGTTCAAAATTGTGGCAATCCTTTTGATAGTCTCAATGAAATTTTTTGGATATCTATTATGATATCTCTCAGCTCTTCAACAAAAATTTTAGCTGATCTTGTCAATGTGATGCTTATGTATGTTGCCTTGCCATCTTTATTCTTGCGTAAAAGTTGCATTCTTTCATATCGATTATTTTGAGTGACTCGGAGTTAATGAAATTATACTTGACGAACCCTAAAATATATTGAAATTTATTAGTAGTTTTAAACTTAAATTCAACTAACCTCAACTTCTTTAGGTAATTTCCAAGCCTAGGTTTTGAGTTAATTTGTCAAAAATAATTAATTTGGTAAAGTCTTGCACCAAAATATTTTCCATTTTGTAAGATGGATTTGGGATGAAGTCCTTGATTTCATGGGTTAGATCATAACATACTTCCTCACTCTAGTATTAACATCCCCAACAATTTAAGTGTCATGCCTTGTGGGATCTCTTTGGACTACTATTGTTTTCTACATGATATTTGTTATTACAAGCTATTACTACAACTACATATTCAAATGGTGGCATTTTATTTTGCATTAATACTTACTCTTAAGTGTAGAGTGTGACTCCTTATGCAAATTAACCCTAAATCCTCTTCTAACGCATTATTCTTGAGTTTGAAACAACTTTACAATTTTGTTTTTGCTTCTTATTTAATGTCAATAATGACAATTTTTGTTTATTATAGGTGCAAATGGTTATGTGAAACTGTAATACTTCCTTGGGTGTTGTCCCATGTTTATGTGATGGCACTTTTAAAAAATTCAAAATGTAGGATGATAATTATTGATTTCTAAAAATAACTGGAGATGCAAGCAATTGAGAGTCCTATTACATGCTTGGTATGGTAGCATTGATGAGACGTGCATTGGTTTATGATATTTTTGGAGATTAACTAATTTTGTTGGTTTAGTCATGAGGAGCCTTGCTATGTAAGTACATGGGCATCGATAGATACATAATTTCTAGTTGCTATCATCTGAGACTCAACTCTCTCCTTATTAATTTCTCTTGTTCTCTTATGGGTTTTTATATTGATTTTTTCCCCATTGTGTGCTTGTATCAAGAACACACCTTTCCATGTATTTTCCATTTTCATACTATTTACTTGTAGTCTATAGACTCTAGGTTTATTTCCCTTGATGTGATTATTTGTTAATATGGGCTTTTTACTTATTCTTCTTATGTTCATTTGTTTATAGTCCAAATTAAATAAAATGTCTAGGATTATCATATATTGACTCTATAGGTTCCTTGGGTTTTGGATTAGTGATTGAGCTCTCCATTGCCATGATGATGCATCATTCTTAATCTTGACAGCCATAGTTCCTCGATCATGTATATGATTTGGTTGAGTTTGATGGTCCCTTCATTAAAGTGTGCTTTATTGCGTTAATGTGGATACATAGAGCTTATTGATGTAGTGTGATTAATTGATGTATTTAAATGATGTATATTGATATAATTTTTTATTTTTATATTCACTTCTATTGTAGGGATTTAGGTGTGGTCTTGATGATAGAGGCTACAATTGCATTACATCTCACTTCTCTCAATTACTTGTATGATACATAGTTCAATGCTAGTGGAGGATCAAGAAAACATAAGGATTTGATGGCAAGAGTAGTTCTATGTGCAAAAGTAGTTGCTCTTGCCTAGGTAGATGTGACACAAGAATTCAACTATGTGATATGTTTATGGATTGAAGAACAATGGTACAAAGGGAAGGGAAATCATTCTAAAATCTAATTCAAGAGATTCTGAGGTTGTTAGAAAACCATCTATGCAATGTTCTTCTAATGTTGAGCTACAATATTGCATAATATGAAATGGAAATTATGCCCATCTAAGCCTATAATGTTGGTCTTCCAAATAAATTGGGTGGTTCTCTGGTGCAAGGTCAACTTCTTTTAGTGACCAATACCTTCTGAAAAGGCTTGTTGAAGGAAATCACTACTCATCCCATAGTGATTTTCGTTGTGATATGTTTCCATCAAATATTCATGGGGATAATGCATTTCTTGTAGATAGGTTTGTTGCACATCCACCATAGCTAGGTTTAATACTATGCTCTCATTTAAAATGTGGGTGACTAGAGATTTCAAGACATGAATTCAAAAGGTCACTTGCATGTGGTTAGTTAACGATTGTACACATGCTTATCAAGCTCAAGGAAAATTTTAGGTGTGGAATTTCAAAGGGCGATTTTTAATTACATTGTTTTATATGGTATAGCCCAAAAATAATATATAATATATTTTTACATTCCTTTATTAGCGAACCTAAAAATTGAAAGAGAAATAAACACACAAGAGAAATAAAGTAATCAACCAAGAAAATACCAACACATAAATCATTCACAATATTTATCCTAGAAAACCCAAACTAGGAAAATCCAACCAACAAATCTATTGGTTCCTTGACCAAACCCGACCAAGTGAGCCTTCACCACTCAACTCTTGACACATTACAATGGAGTATCACCAACCTTTTAAAGGCTTTTATAACATGTAATACATGGGCTCTAAAACCACGAGTCACCAAAACCATGTGCCTAGAACCACCATTGTTGACCTAACAACTTTGAATCTTTCACCGAGTCAAGTTTAACCTAAAATTACCCCCTTTAAACTTGACTTAGGGTTTCCCATGAACAAATCTAGCGAAAGTGGCCAAGTGAGTCACACTGCTCACCTCCAAGCCCTACCCCCCTCAAATTTTATAACCAGGGAATCTAAGAATCATGCATGCTCCCCCCTATCACCTAGGTATACATATATACTTTATTGGTAAGTTACCAGGGGTACGTAGGTATTACAGTCATATGCCCATTTACATGCAATAAATATTTTCAACTCCATTATAATAATTGTTTTCATTGTTTATATCTCGACACTTATGCCGCCATCCCTTCACCTTGTCATTGCTCGTCTTTGTATCTCCCACGCATTGGTTAAAATCAAAATAAAAATCCCAACTGTGCACTAGGTCATTCTGGATCATCATCCAGACACACTTCCACGCCTCCCTCTAGTCATTATTTTTCAACTTTATAAGATTTATGTCCATTTTTTTCTTCAACTAATTTTTATTTATGTTCTCCTACAAAATAGAAAAAACAAAAAAAAAATGATAGAAAAAAGTGTTTATCGCAAGAAGGAAATGTAAAGAGCAGTTGATGTCAAAAAGCATACCAAAATTTTGTTGTCTTTTCCTTCCATAAAACAAAAAGAGTTATGTCAAGTTGGCTTGAAATCACCAATCTATGAAGCCAACACTATATTACGTGGAAGTGAGTGTTGGAGGCAGGCCAAAGGTCGAGACGAAAAAGCAAGGTGCTTTTGGGAAATAAAGCATGCACAAAGAAAGCGACAGCTGGAAGGAAACACAACACACACAGATGCAAGGAAAGAAACAACTGGAAGGAAGAACAAGACGCACACATGGGAGGAAGACCTAACAATGGTAGGGTTAAGGTTTGGGTAAGGTATGGTAATGGTTGAAGAGCCATAAATGTATAAATATAGATGCCAAGGTATTATAGAGGGTTTGGATTGTTGTTGCTATAGTAGTCACGCATGAGTTGATGCGATATGTAAGGGTTTTTGCTGTATGACCTATTTTTTATAAGTTGTTGAGCTTAAGTTGTGGAGCAAGAGGGAAATCAAGGGAGGGTAGATATTGAGGGTTAGATCACAGGCTGGGAAGTTTGGTGCGATCTAGTCCAACTCATACAGATCTTGCCCGACTGTGGATGATTGTAAAGCGCGTGACGTTGTAGATGCAGAAATACCATAATAAAAGAGCCAAGAGACAAATCTTTGTGGACGTATCCCAAGAGGGGGTGAACCACGGTACATATGTGTTGTCTGATGAATGCATGCATATATTTATCATCTTTTTAGTAGTTATTGTTATGTTGAATGAATGAGTATTATGTTGCTTGTTTAAGTACTATTGTGATATTTAGGGAATGAGTTGTTATATTTCCTGCATATTTGCAAATGACAGTATATTGTAGTTACAATTATAATAATGGTTGAATATTCAGCTCCCTTATCTCACACTCAATCCCAGGTTGTAAACACATGAGTCTTACAACCACCCATTAAAGCTATCTCGTGTGAGACTGCGCAACACATTCTGTGTGTTGTTTTGCCTTCCGGTTTACCAGGAGGGTCGATAGTTTTAGAGGCTTTGTTAGAAACCCGATAGACATGAACCCTAGGTCAATAAATGTAGACAGTGGGTAGAAGAAGGAATCAAACCAACAAATGGTTCAGTTGTCATTGGTAGGAACATGAGAGGGTTGAGTAGATGAGATAAGTTGACCAAGAAAAGAGTGAAGAAAAGAAGAAAGAAATGAGCCAATAGAAGGGGATGTTGAGACCGTGGAATCCCACTAAAGCAGAGATCGAAAGCTGGTTGAGAACAAAAGAGATAGAGTTTGCACAGAAATACAATAGAAACCCTAGAGTAACACCCTGCAAATATCTGGAGAGATACGTGTTTACTGATTTGCATGAAGTATTTTTATATGATTTTCCACATTTATTGCAGGAGTGGATACTAAGGTTAAAGGATAACCATGCAACGAAACAGATTCGACAGCTAGAGTGGAACCCAGTACAGATTGAGCTAATTCAGCAGGTGAACAACAAATTCACCCTCGCAGTAGACTTTTGTCTTTATAGTATTGTGGTAGCTTTTATAACAGAGTTTGCAGTAGACACAACGAAGTTGTACAGTGAAACAGAGCAAGAGTTTCTACGGGGACCTCGAGGAAGGTACATTCGATCGCTCTATACTTCGATTAAGATATTTCTATATAACAAAGGTGTAATGACAATGGAATCAAACAACTAAACTTCCCTCCGTGCATGGGGGAAGGGGGGAAGCACTGACAGAGAAAGGAGAAATGGAAGGAGGAAAGGATAAGGGAAAGAAGGAGGAACCCTTGGACCCAATCATGATGGATGGCGACTAGATCAAGCGGATCATGGTGATAGCTGGAAAGACATGTAACGAAGTACCCTACCAATACAAGGTGAATACTAAGAAGAGAGTCGTAGCCATGAGGGAATACGAAAGGTCCAAGAGAGAGGAGAGAAGGAAGAAATCATATCCATATGAATGTTAGTGTGGAACCCATAAACCCATGTGCGACTAATACACCAAAGAGAACACCATCGTTTAGACAACCGAAGTTTAGAAGTAGTTAGACAACAAGAAGTACATCTACACAAGGAACAACAACTAGAGGAGCCAGTTCAAGTAGCACTAGTCAAGTATCTACATTGCGCGGAGGTAGTAGTTCAACATTCAAAATGGCAGGACACGATCCCACCATTAGGTTACCTGAATTTCGAGGAGAAGCAACAGAATACCCTGAGAAACATTTGTTCATTTGTGAAAAGATCTGGGAAGAAAAACAAATCACTGATGAAGATACCAAACTTGCACAGCTAGATATTATGCTAAGAGACCACGCACTAGACTGGTACACGAGTTTAGACACAAACACTGCCCCTGGGATGACAAGGACAATGACAGACATTAAGAAGTTACTGGTAAATGAGTTCCAAAATCCGATCTCATAGGATCAGTACATGAATGAGATGATCGAAATAAGACAGAAACTAGGAGAGTATGTATGGGAGATTGATCAGAGATTCAAGCGACTGAAGGGAAAGTTAAAATATCTCATGATCGAGATGCAACATCGACACCTTTTTGTCAACTCACTTCTCCCACACTTAAAATACCCTTTGCGACAACAGAAGTTCCAAATGCAAGCAGAGGCTTTGCAGGCAACCCTGCAACTAGAAGAAAATCAGTATTAGCAGACATACCCAACTATTGAAGAACTAAAGGAGGACTTGAAGAAATTAATGTTTCAATTGAACCAGAATAAGAATAAGGACAAACGAGAAGTCGTTTGTTGTACTACATGCAGGACGAATGGACACCACAAGAACGAATGTTCAACATTGACATAGTATATGGCACCAGGAATGCCAAATCCATTACGAATAGGAGGACTATGGTGTGAAATCTGCAAGAAATTGGGTCACGACCCTTATCACTACACGATGATGTAGAAATACCAAACAATCCTGAAGAGCTCATATTGTACCTTTTGCAATTCAGTGGGCCACGATGACAAAGACTGTATAACTATGGATTTGATGCGAGAAAGGACATCAGACGCATATAAAGTGAAGGTGGAAATGATGACTGGGCAAGCCACACCATAGTATAATAAAGTCCCAACTCCATACAACACTATGCAATAGTAGTATAATACTGCGCAACAACCATATAATAACACACAACCACAGTACAACACGACACAACCTCGATACAATACCGCATAGTATAATCAAGCGCCTCAGTATAATGCGTCAAGAGGAGATCGATCAGGCTACAGAGATGGAGGACAAGCCTGAGGAGGTTCAGACAAGGTAGAGGACCAGTGGTATGTCACAATTTTCAACAACCAGAACATTATGAAAGGGGATGTCCACTTCCACCAACAATTTGTATGTATTGTCACACATCAGACCATGATACAGAGGAATGTCCAACACTACTAGTAAAGATTCAGGAAAAGAGGAACCAGAACAACCAGAATGTTCAGTGGATTTCCGCCGAAGCAAGGGATGAAGGACGAAAAATCAATATAGTTACTCATGGAGGAGCTAAAACAGGTGACGACGTTGTTCGACAAGAACCAACACAAAACAAATGGATAAAGAAGAATGTTGAACCAAGGAGACAGTTCGACGTGCAGAAAGAGAAGGCAATATTTACAGAAGCCAGACAAGACTTTCAGAAGGAAGACATAGCGTTGACTTCAACTACGCAACAAAACAAGGAAGCACCAGAGTATGAGATGCCTCCATTATTGGATCATGCCAATGAAATGCAACCCATGGGACAAGTAAGTACAATCAAAGGATTTTTACAATCATGTGTAAAAGTATTAAATGATCCATCATCTATGAAAATATTTCAAAACATATTAGAAAAATTTAGTATGGAGACAAAAGAAAAACTAGAACCAAAAACTGTCAATTACCTACATACAAGGAGAAGAACCAGTAGGGAATTGAGACTGAATTCCAACATCGGATATTTCGACATGGGAGACATCATACTGGATCTAGGATCTGAAGTCAATGTACTACCAAAGAAGGCATGGCAATGCATGGGAGAGCCCACATTAGGATATTTACCTGTTCAATTGAAACTGACAAACCAAAACAAAGTTCTACCAATCGGTAGACTGAAAGGATTAACAATAGATCTAGATGGAGTGCGCACTAAAGCAAATTTTGAAGTCATTGAAATAGTGGACAAAACAAAACCATACCCAATGTTGCTTGGTCTGGATTGGGTGTTTGACAACCAGGCCATATCATCCTGAAGACCAGTAAAATGATATTTGAGTCAGGTGAATACAGGGTCATCACACCCTTATACCCATTAGAAGGGGAGAGGTTTGTAGAACCTACTTTCCTAGACTTAGAGGAAATCGACCAGTTGTACAGAACAACTACGCGCGATGAGGATTACGTAAACCCAACTACAGATGGGATACTCAGTTGGCGGAGCATTACTTCATGTGCAACATATTCAAACATCGATTTAGAGAACCAACAACAAAGGCTACACGAAGTTTCCACGAGAAGTTGTGCACGAATAGACTATGAAGTAAGATGGGTAGGCATAGAAATTAGGGAACCACCTAGTTTCCATGGAATAAACGATTTGGAAACATTCTTGACACAGTACGAATATGTAGTGTTAGATAACCAGAGACCATTAGCACTTGATTTAGAACTCAAGTCCACACCTGCAAGATGGTGGGGCACACACAAAGAGACAATCACAAATTGGTACCAATGTAAGCGGTTACTACACATAAGGTTCGGCGCAGAACAAAAAAACAATAAGCAACAAAGGTATGATGGACAAGGGGCACCAGTGGAACACTTGGATAAGTGTAGAACGTTGTGGAAATTGACACCCCCAGAGGAATGGCCTCATCACTTCATACACACCCTAGAGGGAATACAAGCGAATTGGTATACAGACCAAGAATTGTGCAAAGGAACTAAGACCTGGATGACATTGCAACAAAATTTTATAATCACTTTCTCATTCGAGCATGAGAACCCCGATATAGATGTTTCTCTTAAACAGATAAGAGGAGTGATATTCATCAAAGAACCAGAAGTCAAATTGATCACAGAAGAACAACAACGGAACAAACAGATAGTTAAGGCACTATTGTCATGTTACCATGTACAAGAGGAAGCATCGGATGAAGACGAACCGTGCGATATTCAGATTGAAGAAGCAGAAGGAGAAAGAGAGGTGGGAGGACCACCCACAGAATCAAAATTCATTTCCGCATCGATCAAAGTAAAGAAAGTCAACATTGGGACAATCGAGAATCCTAAGATGGCCAACATTGGAGACTACTGGGATGAGAAAACAGTGGAAAGCATAACAAAGTTGTTATGCGAATACAGTGACCTGTTCCCCGCAACATTTACAGAGATGAAGGGTATAACAGGAGATCTAGGAGAAATGAAGATACCACTAAGACCTGAAGCGAGATCGATCAGACATCAACCATATAGATTAAACCCATTATATAAGCAGAAATTCAAAGATGAGATCGATAGGATGCTCGAAGCAGGAATCATAGAACCGGTTGAAGAATCAGAATGGATAAGCCTGATGGGAGTTCAGGACAAGAAACAAGGAGGGATCAGGATATGTGTCAACTTGATGACGTTGAACGATGCATGCCTACATGACCCATTCCCTACACCATTCACGGATGAAGTGTTAGAAAACATAGGTGGACATGGAGCTTACTCATTTACTGATGGATTCTCAGGCTACCATCAGATCAAGATAGCACAAGAAGACAGATACAAGACCACGTTTGCGACAGAATGGGGATCCTACCAATACACAGTAATGCCATTTGGACTGAAGAATGCACCAACAATTTTTTCCAGAGTAGTCATTGTTGCGTTTAAGGAATTCATCCATCAGTTCCTAGAAGTATAACTGGACGATTGGACAGTTTGCAGTTTGTTGAAAGACCATGTAGAAGTCTTATGAATAATGTTAGAAAGATGTAGACGGTACCAAATATCACTAAACATAAATAAATTTGTATTCAGAACACCATTTGGGATACTATTGGGCCATATAGTATGCAAATAAGGTTTATTAGTAGATCCTGCAAAGATTGCAGTAATTGTTAACCTACAACCACCAAAAATAGTTCGTCAGCTAAGAGCGACGTTGGGACATACATGATACTACAAGAAATTTATCAAAGGATATGCGCAGATTACTGCCCCAATAGAAAAGCTGTTAAGAAAGGATAAAAAATTCCAGTGGAACGATGAGTGTCAACACGGTCTGGAAACCCTGAAGGATAAGATGGTTACCGCGTTGATATTAGTATTTCCAGATTGGGAGAAAGCATTCCACGTGCATGTAGATGCATCAACCATAACACTTGGAGCTATCTTGGTGCAGCTAGGAGCGGGAGACTTGGATCACCCAATAGCATTTGCGAGCAGGAAGTTGTCAGAATCGAAGTAGAACTACAACACTACAAAAAGGGAAGGCCTAGCTATGGTCTACGCACTGCAAAAGTTCAGACACTACTTATTGGGAAAACACTTGAAGATGTTCATAGATCACTTGGCCCTGAAATACCTAGTCAAAAATCCAGTGTTGGGGGGAGAATCTGCCATTGGTTACTACTATTTAAAGAATTTGACTTTGAAGTAATAGTCAAGCTTGGAAAATTGAATGCAGGCCTTTACCACCTATCAAGAGTCACAAATGGAGAAGAACCCATAAATTTAGAGGACAACTTTCCAGATGAACAATTATTTTTAGTATAGATCGTTGATGAAAATTTCGTAGATATCATTCAGTACTTGAGCACGGGTACTGCACCACAAGAATATAACACTGCGCAGAAGAAAAACCTGGTAGTCTGCGCTGCCAACTATCAACTAATTGTAGGACACCTATACAAAATGGGCGTAGATAACATCTTGCGAAGATATGTGTTAGAACATGAAAGAACAAGAGTTTTAGTAGAAGCCCACGAAGGAATATCCATGAGGGAATTATGTAGGCAAAGATAGTGCACAGAACTATGGTGGCCAACGCTTCACAGAGACTCGAAGGAGTATTGTCAAAGATGTGACATCTTTCAAAGGGTAGGCAAACCCAACAGAAGGGACAAGATGCCATTACGACCACAAGTAACATGGCAGGCATTCGACAAATGGGCAATAGACTTTGTAGGACCAATTAACCCACCAACAAAAAGAACATGATCTAGGTACATTATCACCGCGACGGAGTACCTAACAAGATGGGCAGAGGCCACACTAGTGAATGATTGCAACGTAGAAACAAATTCACACTTTTTATTTGAATAGATCATCACTCGATTTGGGTGCCCAAGAATTTTGATGAGCGACCAAGGTACGCACTTCATAAACAACACCATCAGCTTTATGACTGAAGAGTTTGAATTCCATCACTAGAAGAGCACACCATATCCTCCACAGGCAAATGACACAGTGGAAGCATTTAACAAAATCCTGGAGAACGTGCTGACAAAGATCTGTAACGTTAACATGGACGATTGGGACCTAAAAGTACCAACAATATTATGGGCCTACAAGACTACGTGAAAAAAGTTGACAGGGCACATGCCATTCAAACTGGTCTATGGTCAGGAAGCAGTGGTGCCATTAGAATTTTTAGTATCAAGCTTGCGCATAGCAACAATTACACACATGACAGAATGAGGTGCAATATAAGAGAGATTAAATCAGTTGATAACCATGGAGGAGGATCGGATCTTAGCAGGATTCCACCAACAATTTCAGAAAGCAAGAGACAAATCTTGGCATGATAGGCACATCAAGAAGAAGACTTTCAAGGAAGGAGATTTAGTACTAATGTACGACAACAAATCGCTTCAACACCCAGGAAAGCTAAGAATGCATTGGCTAGGACATATGAAGTACAATCTGTCACAGATGGAGGGGTTGTATAGCTAAGAGAGTTATTAGGCGTAGAAATCAGAGGGATGATTAATGGGAGTCGACTGAAGCTGTACAAGGATAGTCGACCACCCACCGCACAGTAAAAAAAAACAGTATATTGAAAAAGAACCAAAAGGATCACAGTGTGCTGGAGATAGGAAGGGCACACACACTTAGGTGAGGAGAAGGATACTGGTCACATACAAAGGAAAACAAGCAGGAAAGGGAAAGTCGACAAAAATAGTACGACAAGACAATGCTAGGCAGAATTGAAGACCAGAAAGGACCGATGGGACATCAAATTAATCATGCCAACTAGAGTCGGAAAAGCAGAAGTAATGACAAGTAGGAAACCATCGGAGGTGCATTGAACCTGTAATTAAGGTGCATTAAAATCGTAGTTAAGGAAGCATCCTCAATAAGCTCCATGGAAAACCCATAGAACACATGGACGTGAGATAAAACAGTCTATTCGCGAAAAGAGTGCAAACAGAGAGCAAGAAAGGTTGAACAACACATCCTGAGTTCATAGATATCACAGAGACCCCTCAGATTCAGAAAACGATCGACATTCACCGACATGGCACCACCCAAGCAAGACGAAGCGAGCCAGACTACCAAAAAAACTAGAGTTCAGACCAGATCACGAGTACAGGCAAAAGAAGGTGAACAACAGCCACCGAAGATCGTCAATATCGAAGAAATCCCATCTCTAGACACAACACCAGTGAACCCTACACCCATACTCGAAGAAATCCAACAACTAGCACCAGAGGGCATGCATATGGATATACCAATAGAAATACAGGAGCCACAGAACCAGGAAGTAGAAACCCTGAAGGAGGTGCAACCGAAGAACGTCGAAGAAGCTTCGAGAGTTAATGGAACGACGTTGATTCGAGAGTCAACAGTTGAGTCAGACGAGTCTCAAACGACCATATCAGACCACCCAATAAAAGGGACAGTTGAACATGTCTCAGATTGGATGGAATGGTATACTAAGGAACAACTGGAAGCCACTGGAACTTTGAGCCAGTCACCACCGCCGAAGAAAGACACGATACAAATACCCAAGTCACCTCGCAAGAAACCTGTCACAGAAATCGTTCTACCAAAGATACTAGATGGGGTACAGGTAGGACCAGACTTGTTGGGTTTTATAGGAAAGCTCAAATATTCGGATCATGATGTAGCAGACGAAGCTAAGTTCTCGGAACTTGCAAAGAGAGTATACATGGAGATGGTAGGCACAAATCCATTTGGGGAACCGATTAACCAACCACTCTAATGGGCAACCAGTTTGGATAAGACATGCATTTTAGGACTGGTAGACCTACCACATTTTGGCAGAGGTCAGTATGCAACCACATGTGTCAAACAATTGTTATAATTCACGCATGGAGGGGACATCTAGTTGGACAATCTCATCTCGATAGACGTAGATCTTATGGCCAACATAACAGTATTTCCATCTTGGGGCTTGGATCCCTCTCAGTTTCTGGATGACAAATCCAGGGAGAAAATGCTAGTAGAAGAAATGAAGAAGAAGTATGGCACCGACAAGAGGACAAGAGGGATCATCATCAAGAGGATCAATGATTCCATGACACACTTGGGCGCAAAAATCTTAGCCTACAAGCTGCTAAGAAAATGTTGCAGGGAGGAAGTTCCAGCTGGAGTTGTTGCAGTTGCATCTCAATGCACAGAAGGCACCATAGTGATTAGGGAAACATATCTCTTGAACCTATTCCTAGATGACTACAAGGACGCACAGGATCTAGGAACATAGTTTCACTACTCATGGTTGATCACACTAATAGCCTTCATGGGATGGAAAGAGCCAAAGTATGTAGTTTTTTGTACCAGACCTAAACAAAATCAAGGAGAAAGATATTTATTGCTCAGATCCAGGATAGATGCTCAGAGAAAAAGGGCGAACGGGTCCATCTTTGAAGGATACCTGCGTGACCTACAAGAGGCCATCTCCAAAAGGTGGAGAATCACACCATAGGTTGTCCCACGATATGGGGACATCACCAACTTCCAGGCCACACGACACACAATGTGGATACAGGCAAGGAATGATCCTGACAAACAATGGTTACAAATGCGCTACTATATCACATAGGGAAACATCGACATGGTCATCGGCGAATGGGTCGATGAATGGAGGATTCTAGCCATCACCAAAGAATTGTCGGAAAGAACAACAAAAGTTTTAGAATATAATGGATGTGCTCATTTAACCATAGACAATATCACTATTTTCACCCAACCATAGGCCGAATCCACCACCGAGCACCTTAACCTTGACAAATAATCATTCCAAAAGAAAACCCTAGGCTAGATAGCCAAACAAGATAGTGCACCTCTCTCCAAGGATAGCGCACCAAAGAGAAGTAACAAGAGCTAATCAGAGAGTCAAAACCATAACCAAGAGAAAGTCCAGGCCAAAACCAAAATATGCTAGCTGCAACAGCTGCAACAACAACTCTCCTCCAAACTTGCACACAAACTGGCCAATTGTAGTGCACACAAGTGTTGCTTCTGCAGTTCTGAGAATGCCTGCCAGAATGAAGACTGGCCTCCTGTAGTTATACTAAAACTAGAAAACTGCCTGGGATGACTTCTCATTATGGGTGCCTATTTACTTAGTATATAATATTTCCTTTAGTCAACTTCTTCTCTTGGAGGCTAATAAGCTAATACAAATTATCCTCTTGAGTCGACTTGTCTTCTAGGGTTATTAGCCAACTAATTTAGGGTTTCTTTTTGCTTCCCAGAATATTCTATTCTAGTCAGGTTTAAACGTGGAGGTAAATACCTCCCACAACTACCATAATATCAACAAGAAGAAGAGGCAGGGTAGGGAGAAACCCAGCGGAAGGAAATCCAAGTGACCAAGAGATGAAGAACGGGCCAGGGAAAAAAAACATAGAAAAACAAAGGACCAACAAAGACAGGTACCTAGAATGGGAAGAAGGATAAGATGCAACCAGTCAAGGAGCAGCAGAAATAGGTCGAGCCCATGTAAGAGACCACAACAAGTCCTAGCCCACAGGAACCAGGGACAAACAAGAGGCCAATCACACAAATAGGAGGCGCACACAAGAAGTCAAAGGCACAAAGAACACCGTCATAGTATACAATCATAGATGGCGATGGAGAGATGATAGCCTGAATGGTTCAGGATTTTCTATCCGAGGGCTTTGACCATGTTGTGCACCACATGGATAGGATTGAAGAGAAATTGGCAGACGTGCGACAACTCCTCAAGAAAATCGAGGAAGGGCAGAAAACAAACAACAGGGGAACAGAACCATCAACACCACAAACAACAAAAATAGTGGAAGAATAAGAACGATATCTAGTCCACTCACTACCACACCCAAATGCAACATTCCATATCACACCCAATATTTTGCGAATGGATGAGATTGTGGGGAAGACACGCTTGAAGGAATTAAGCCAAATCCAACTGGTGTTGATGTGGATGCCGACCAGGGCACTCCACAAGTTGCAGGTTAGCATAAACCACGAGGTACAGTCTCACGCACACAAAGACTTAGTCGAATTGCAGAAGGCAACAGAGAAACATGACGCGCTGGAAATAGTCTATGAGTAGGCTAAATCTGAGACCTAGGGGGAAAGGGAGTGCATAAAAGGATTGGAGTAGAAAGTGGCAGGAACTTATGAGAAGATTCCACAGGCTGCACAAAGAGAGGAAATCACAGCAACATAAAAGATTGATCGGATTGCGCAGGCAATTGATCAATATTAGAAGGAGATAGAGAATCTCCGAGAACAACTCACACCAACCACTCCACCAGCAGTGAAGGAGAAAAGGAAGCAGGAAGCAACAACGCAACTACAGGAGATAGAACATCAGTTCAACATAGTAACTGACTTGTTCGATAAAGAAGTGCAACTTTGGACTAGCTTAGAGGAGGATCAGTAGGTCCAACAATGGGACAAGGAATAAGAAAGGATCAACGCAGCGATCCAAGAGCTCAAGCAGAGGTAGAATACAATACCAATTACAGAACGCGTCAAAGGGACGCAGGACTTAAGCCAAATCCAATTGGTGTTGACGCGGATGCTGGCCAGGGCACTCCACAAGTTGCAGGTTAGCATAAACCACGACGTATAGTATCACGCACACAAAGACTTAGTCAAATTGCAGAAGACAACAGAGAAACAAGACGTGCTGGAAATAGTCTACGAGCAGGCTAAATATGAGACCCAGGAGAAAAGGGAGTGCATAAAAGGATTGGAGCAGAAAGTGGCAGGAACTTATGAGAAGATTCCACAGGCCGCACAAAGAGAGGAAATCACAACAAGAGAAAATATTGATCGGATTGCGCAAGCAATTGATCAATATCAAAAGGAGATATAGAATCTCCGAGAACATCTCACACCAACCACTCCACCAGCAGTGAAGGAGCAAAGGAAGTAGGAAGCAACAATGCAGCTGCAAGAGATAGAACAACAGGTCACCACAACAACTGACTTGTTTGATAAAGCAATGCAACTTTGGACTAGCTTAGAGGAGGATCAACAGGTCCAACAATGGGACAAGGAATAAGAAAGGATCAACACAACGATCCAAGAGCTCAAGCAGATGTAGAGGACAATACCAATCATATGACGCATCAAAGGGACGTAGGACGTGAAGAGATTGCATGCAGAGCTAATTATTGCGCAAATCCAAACACATGAGCGACATGATCAAATGGAACCGTTGCAAGAGCGGGTAGCAGAAGTCCTGGCAGAGGCAGAAGAAGCCAAGACAAAAATAGCATAGACCCAAGTAGAGTGTGTGGAATTGATCAACGACGAAATTGTAGTCCAGACAGTGGACACACTCAAGGAGAAGTTTGTGCAGGCACAAACATAGGCATTAGAGCTCATGGAAAATTTCCAAGCGATCACCAATGATATCGAGGGAGAACACAAAGGTTAAGTGGCTCGAGACAAGCCACATGTCAGTTTTGGGGGCCTGTTGGAGGTAGGCCAAAGGCCGAGATGAAAAATCAAGGCGTTTTTGGGAAAGAAAGCATGCATAATAAGGAAAGCGATAGCTGGAAGGAAACACAACATACGCGCATGCATGGAAAGCAACAGCTGGAAGGAAGAACAACACACATGCATGGGAGGAAGACCTAACAATGATAGGGTTAGGGTTTTGGTAAGGTATGGTAATGGATGAAGAGCCATAAATGTATAAATATAGATACCGAGGTATTATGGAGGGTTCGGATTGTTGTTGCTATAATAGTCACACATGAGTTGATGTGATATATAAGGGTTTTTGTTGTATGACCTATTTTGTATAAGTTGTTGAGCTTAAGCTGTGGAGTGAGAGGGAAACCGAGGGAGGGTAGATATTGAGGGTTAGATCACAGGTTGGGGAGCCTGGTGCGATCTAGTTCGCCTCATATAGATCTTACCCGACTGTGGAGTATTGTAAAGCGTGCGACGTTGTAGATTCGGAAATACCATAATAACAGAGCCAAGAGGCAAATCTTTGTGGACGTAGCCCAGGAGGGGGTGAACCATGGTACATATGTGTTTTGTGATGAATGCATGCATATCTTTATCATCTTTTCAGTAGTTATTGTTATGTTGAATGAATGAGTACTATGTTGCTTGTTTAAGTGTTGTTGTGATATTGAGGGAATGACTTGTTATATTTTCTGCGTATTCACAAATGACAGTATATTGGAGTCAATATTATAATAATGGTTGAATATTCAACTCCCTTATCTCACACTCAATCTTAGGCTGTAAACACATGAGTTTTACAACCACCCATTAAAGTTATCTCGGGTGAGACTGCGCAACACATTCTATGTGTTGTGTTGCCTTCTAGTTTACCAGGAGGGACAATAGTTTTAGAGGCTTTGTTGGAAACCCAATAGACATGATCCCTGGGTCAATAAACTCAGACAGTGGGTAGAAGAAGGAATCAAACCAACAATGAGTTGTGTGGAAATTTGACCACTAATGCTAGACACATTAAGGAAAATGTAGTAGTAGTTGAACAAAAACTAAGTCATGATATATATACTAAGGTTTATGTTTTTGGTTAATCTTACTAACACTTGAATATGGTATATTAAGGTTAATATGCATCCAAATATTCTAGGGAAGAGTGTGGGATCCTACGAGGTTTTACTTGATATATATATATATATATATATAGAGAGAGAGAGAGAGAGAGAGAGAGAGAGAGAGAGAGAGAGATTTGTTCTTAGAATTTCTTTTCTTTTTTTGGACAACAATATTGGAATCACAAAATCTATGGTTTGTCCTCATTAGAGTCTAATCCTACATCTAAATTGATCCAAACTCTTTCCTTGTTATTGGAATCTCTCTTTACCTTATGTTCTATCTTAACTAAAGAGGTATATCCCACCATTTAGTTACATAGGAGGCCTGAGGTGGTGTTATGTTAGATAAACTGAAGGCAATGTTGTTCCTCACATAGTTTCATTTCTCTATATGGTTACGATGATCATACTGGAAATTCATGGATGTACATTTTACATCAATCATGTCATCACATGTCAATGGTTATGGTTCAGGTTTCTTTTCATTATGTATCTAAGCTCACATGAATTGCATAATTTTGAAGGTAGTAATTCTCAACGTATGAAGGTATTATGGTGGTTGGATGGTGATTCTAATTATGATTATGGTGGTGATATTATAATGTTATTGGAAATATTCTATGTACCTACTTAATACAAACATGTTAGTATTTACATGTACATGTGGGCGATATGGGCAATATGGCATCAAGTATGGTTTAGTTTCACATTTTCTACAACTATTGTTTTGATTATATATGGGGTTTCTTATTCCACTCCACTTGTACTTGTTACAAATGTGTTGACATCAAATATGTTGATGACTAATTGATGTTTTGAGGTTGGAAACATGGCATTGTTGATAGGTTCAGGCTTCTATTTCTTCACATATGGTCGTTACATGATTAGTTAGCAATATCTATTCTCGTTCCATTCGCATTAGTTGGGATTTGTTTTGGCACATAATACTTTGACTAGTGAAAGGTTGTGATTGTTCATTTATGTGGCTATGGTTTTTAATTGGCAATGCATGACAATTATGTGCATTGACTTGACTTTAATGGATATATGTAATATTTATATGTGGTAATTGGCATACATCTATTGTAAAGTGGGATAGTGCATTGACTTTGACCTTGAATGTATGGCACTTGGTGTGATGATTTTATCCTTGTGTTTTTTATTGCTTAACCTATAGGTCTCAACTCTCATCACTGACAAGTGATTGAGTCTTTGGTTCGATGTATTGATTATGATTACACAATTTATTGATGGGTTATTGTTTCCGCCATGTGATTAAGGTTGATTCATTGCATTTCTAAACTCTCTGAATGCAACTCAAGAACCATATTTGAAACTTTAACTTTGAATGCATTTCTAAACTCTCTGAATGCAACTCAAGAACCATATTTGAACCATATTTGAAACTTTAACTTTGAATTTTAAGTCATACTATTCATATTTATTTTTCTTACATACTTTTATTTTGTATAGTTTTTATGTTTCCTTCACATTTTAACTACATGATTTCTTTCTTTACTTGTCATTTTTCATACCTTTGGTTCTTTAAGGCTATTAATTTTATTCTTATTCTCAATTTCATTATTTACTTTGATTTTTTTTTTTTTTTTTTTGCCT